>KN488472.1:0-13495 GCA_000787155.1 Scartelaos histophorus | reverse complement strand
GGAGTAGCGTGGTCCACAGGTTTTTTTTTTTATTTATTTATTTTCAATTCAAAAAACATGGCTAAGTGCAAAGTGCAATAAGGTGCATGGAGGATCTTGGGAGCAGCCAGTTTCTTCAACAGCAGAATCATAGGCGATGTATCCTAGGCCTTTTATACTGTCAGATAAAACCAACTAAAACTCCAGGGGTGTACAAATATTATTAGCTTTTTAAAACAAAACAAAATCTCCATTAAAATAACTATACCCAAATAAACCAAATAAAACCCAAAATTCAAAAGATAAAACCCTAAAACCAAACCCCTAATAAATATACAAAGTGAAAAACCCAAAATAAAACCAGTGCTATTCCCCCTCCTGATGTCCAAAGGTTTTCTTGGGCCCGGAACTATAAAAGTGGTGTTTGTTCCACTGGGGAATCTTTTCTTCAGACACCTGGACATGGGGTGAGTAAAAACACAACACACACTCATACCTTTCACACTTTAAAATCCACACTACACACACGAGACACAACTAATTACAACGCCGCACATATATTGCACGTAGTTCAAGTTTTCCATAAATATTTTTAAAACAAATACATATGTGTGCAATTTATTAATATACAAATTAGCGTATCTGGTAAGTGCTGGGTGCTATAAAAGTGCAATGTAAATATCTAAAGCGTGTGAATATATTTAGGAACGAACAGCCTGTTGGTTACATTATATAGCAATTTCTTATTTACAAGCTCTGTTTTGCACGTTTTTGAGACTTTAAAAAAAAACAGATACAGTGCTTTTCTTTTTGTCTTTTTTGATTTTTTTGTCTGTCAAAGTTAACAAAAGAGATTTGAACAATACAGCAGAATAAAAAGTATTGCATTTATTTTCTTCAAGATATGTCCAGGATGAAAAACAAAATCAGATAACGAGTATTTGTGTTGTCTGAGGAACAGTTTATCAGCTGTATACTTATTTTGCATGCTGAATATATTTAGTTTGTGTATTTTACCTCGTGCAAGTGCAAGTTAAAGGTAGTAATAACTTAACTAGAAGGTCGACAGCAGATTGCAGCTTGGGTTAAATGCGTGCTACTACTTTGTCCTTGGGCAAGACATTTCCCTCAGCCTGTTTACATATATGAATGTGATGCGCGATTAATTGGACACGGCCATAGTGGAGATTGACGCAGATATTCGTAGTGTTTTTCAGTCCCCTGTGATTTTTTTCCCCCTTCTTTGTTCCTCGTAAACAGCCTTATTTGTTTTGATATCGACGGATTATGCCTCTCCACGATGTCAATCAAAACCCTCGAAGATACAAATGGCGACCACGCTCGCATCTTTATAAAGTATTTGTGAGGTTTGCATTCTGGACACTGGTGGATAATGAAGTACCTGAAAAGTAAATGTACAATCTTTTTACGTTTACTTCACTAGATTTGAGAGCAGATCAGTCTAGATCTAAAGTGTGGTGGAGTTGTACATTTTATTGTAATCTGAGACCTGCTGAAATTTCTGAGTCTTATTTTTAGCACATTTAGTTTGATTTAATTTCTAACTTTGAGTGAACCAAACACATATAAAATGCTAGAAAAATTAAGAAAATTAAGTGACATAAAATGAGCTCAATTCTATATAAAAAAAAATTGATTTAATTCTTTACTTATTACACGTAAGGTATATTTTTAAACAGATGCTTCAATCATTTTAAGCTGATTTTTATGTGATACTTTTATTTGAGGAATATTTTGCCCCTGTGTCAACTCTTATACTTCATTCACTGCTGATTCCAGATCCCAGGCAAAGCTACAGCGCTGTATTTTCAACAGAGATATCCACGTCTCGGATTAAACAGCCCAAATTTGCCCCATTGTTAGCTTGCTACGCTCATGCCGTTTCACAAAGGTCGCAGTGGACAGCTTAATCCTCCCTCGAACATTCTATTTAGCATGTGAAGTAAGCCGTCCATTGTCAGTTCTAGCGGCAGTCCTCCCTGCGTTTGAACGCCCCATTTCAGACCTTAGCCCCGGCGAAAAGTAAAGGCCAAGGAGTATGGAAGAACGCAAGCGCAGCACGACGCAGATTAGCTGTCATGTACTCGTGTTAATTAATTATCCAAAGGGCACTCTGAACACGGCGCTGTGCCTGTCTCAATCCCACAATGCATCGGGGCGTGAGCCGGTCAGGAGTGTCCCCACAAGTCCCGGCGAAAAGGTCAATGCACGTCTGCTTCGGTGAGGACTGGCAGAGGAGGCATTGAAATGGAAATCCTCCCAGAGCGAAGTGACAATTAGCCGCTATTAACAAGGTAAGACGGCGGACATGTGTTGGGGCGGGTGGTCCAGCGGAGGCCATTTTGAGACCTGTTCCGAGATGTTTGTGAAGTGTAATTGGTGCTGGTAGCTTCGCAAAACTGTAAGGTTGCCAGGGTCATTGTCTAGAGTGATCAGATTTCCAGTGATCAGATTTCCAAAACTCAAAGTACACATCGAAGTTGAGATGATTGGTGTGAATAAAACTGTGAAAAGAGCACGTAACACTGTCTCGACTCACTTATGGGTCCGTGTATAATCTAAGAGAGTTTCTTTTTTCCCGTCATTTTCAAGCAGGTATTTTATTTAACTCTAGGCTGGTATCACATTGGTCAAAAATGGGGACACGCAGGACTTTTCTTGTGTAAAACCGGGACAAATCACTGGTTTTGTATAAATCTGCCGGGACAGGGGACACAGCGCTCAAAACTGGGACTGTCCCGAGTTAATAGGGACGTCTGGTCACCCCGTCATTGTCCCATGAAATAACACAAGAGGCTCATTCTTGTGTGGAGCTCATGTCTTAGTCAAAACATTATGGGGTTTATTGTCAGATATTATTGACCGTACATGAAATTTGTCTTCTGCATTTGGTCAAACCTTCAAGCCACATGGCGTGACATGGGGGTGTGATGCTAGCTGTAGGCATTCTCTGTCTGAGGCTTTTATACTTTAACACAATGTGACCAGAAACAACAGACTTTGTTGAAACTAAAACAGGTGAGCTGATCTCAAACAAGTCCATCTCAAATAACATTACATTCACAAACTAGCAAACAGGTCAAACATGTAAAGACGATCTTAAAACTAATTTGACTTGTTTGCTAATTGTGTCTCCATGGTAACTGGTGAACACTATACATGTACATGAAGTCACTGCAAAGTATTAATAGGAGAGGTGATTGATAACTTTCTCTTAGCCATACTACTTCCTGTTGCTTGTTACTTTCCTGCTTTTATAATCCTAGATCATTGTCTTGAAGATCCAGTCTATTCCTCAGTATTAAAATCGAGCTTGAGCTTTTTAAAGTTTCCTTATCTTGATGGTTATTCTTTAAGTACAATAGTGACAGTCATAACACATCCTAATTTTTTATGATTGGATCAAAAGTGCACCGTCGATAGTTTTCAAACTTAAGTTCCTCTCTAGCCTGAGCAGTAACTTCTTCTTGAACTTTCCCAAAGCCAATTATTTTGTTCATCAGAATATAACGACGTGAGCTATTTTTTCCTGCTCCTTCTCCGCACTAACTAGGCACAATTAATTCAAACTGTTTCATAATGCTTTCTTTTAACCCTAATTGGAAACCAACGTGCTTTGTGAGACAACTCCTGCTTTACTCTGTCACTTACTGCCAGTGTTGGGTGAAGTGCTTCATTTTGTTACTATAATAAAAATACAGATACGGGGGCAAAAATTACTCAAGTAAAAAATGTACTTTAAGATTAAAAAGTATGAAATTATTAAATGTAGTGATATTGATAATGGATTGTGCTGATTTTTGACATATTAAAAGTACTTTTTACTTTCCTTTTCAGTTCAGAAATGTAGTAGAAAGTCTAGATAACTTAAATGCAGTGAAATATGAAAAGTGCCCACTGTAAAACTGACTTAGCCCATATTATGCTGTTTTGTGATTTATGTTATAGATTGCTGTGAGGCAAGAGTGCTAACCATTTTGCCACTGTATTGTGTAATAGGACCTTAAAGGAAAAAACAGATCCCTAAAAACATTCAGTACTTTTACTTTTCGTACTTTGTTACTTTGCGCCAATGGTTATTGGGCAACTCCACTTTCAGATTCACTGCCGGTTTGACCTGTCAATTCATCTCCGTGTTTACCGTTCTTGACAAGGCTTCAAACTGGAAGAAAAACAATCCGAAACGCTTTGTAATTGCGCCTTACTTCACAAATAGACAACTCTGAGAAGTGCGCCCGGGTTTGCATAGGAATTACTGTTGTTGACTGTGTTTTTTGTGATGACTTTGACTGTTGAACTGCAGAGCAGAGTATGCAGACAATCAGAGTTGGTGAGACAGCCAGGAAATAGGATGGTTTTTGAAAACAGAAGACAGCCACATGCTCTCTGCTGGAGTCTTTTTCTGAGTTGTGATTAAATTCAAGTAGATATTGACAGGGTTCACTAATAATGCAGTATGTTCTGGTTCATTATGTCATGCCAAAGTCAACTTCCATGCAAAAATAAGTTCCACCAACATGCGATACAGATTTTTCAACCTTCTTTGAACATTTTTGTTTGAAGTGATGACAATAATTTCTGATGTGGATTGATTAACAACATTTTTTTTTTCAAGTAAGAGTAATGTGTTTGTCATGCAATACTACTCATTAAAAGTACACTGTAATAATCCAAGAAATTCCCTGTGTAAAAAAGTATTTGGGAAAAACTACTTCTCAAGTAAGAGTCATTTAAAGACTTTGCTGCTTGGAGGTTTTATTTATAAATTGAAGTTAATGTATTTGGAAGGTCAAACATTTAATAATACTCAAAATCTAATATTTTTTAAAGATCCTGACACAGTACCAGACTTTTGTTTAATAAAGGCATTCATAGGATTAGTCAGAGCATGTATAACTTTGTAAAACAAACAAGAAAATTTCAATCAGAAATCAGAAAATTGCTGCTTTATCTGTTATGGACGCCTGAATATATAAAAAATTGCATATATTAATATTTACAGATTTTACGTTAAATATGGCTCAAGTAGGAACAATAGTATGCAGTTAGAAAAGTATTCTAAAAAGTACAAATGTGTTAAATATTACTCCTCTGCCAACCTCTGACTAATTCAAAGGTGCCTATGTTACATTTTGTGCATATAAAAATCTCGATCTTATGCATGCATGTAGCATGGCTGATGAAACGGGATTACCATTTCAAAGTGGGAAAGAAATATAGCATGTATAAAGGAGCACTCATATTCTAGTGCAGAGTGTAACTGCTGTTTATTGCCATTCTTATAATGTTCCACAGTTAGGCTTTTCTTTCTATTTTATTAAAACATGCATCCTTACTGTGAATCCACCTGCTTCTCCGTAGATCTGACTTGTAACTGCTATTTATTTCATGGAGATAAACAATTTAACGGCATTCTGTGGAACATTCCAGGAATAACCCTAACATCTCAACTGAGTGAAGCAGAGAGCATACCCTCTACCAGAAAGGTTACACAGTGCAGCTTTAAACATTATAATTCTCTCTGACTTTGATATGATAATTCAGATTCACCGACCGTCCTTCTCGCATGCCTAGACTGTAGATTGTTATAAGATTTTCATTTTGGGCCAAATGTGGATTCCCAGTGTAAGAAAGTCTGCAGGAAATATCATCCATGCAAATGATTCCGATGTGTGCTTTGAATAACTGTACTTATGGCAGATGAATAGCACCTTAGCTGTCATTAAAACTAAAAGTTTTTCATTCCCTTAAAAAACACATATTATGCAGAATTTGTATTGTTATTGGCCTTTAAACTCATTTTCAGTACCTCTGTTATGACATTTCATGTTTTGCAACTTAAAATAGTGATGTTGTAGAAAAACACATCACACATCACATCTGGAGTTAGCACATGTCTACTGGCAGCAGAGGGAATTAACCAGGAAAAAATAAACAAAAGGATTTGAGTTATGTGGCTGGCATGCTAATACAAGTATGCTGTGGTAATGAATGCTATTTGATGAGAGAAATGCTAAAAACGAGTTCATTCGCGGACTTAAGGACAGTGCAGGAGATCTACGCATGTCTAAATGTGACGTAACAATCCAGGGATAATTAAAATTGAAAGAGGACCTCGTGAATAGGACTAATTAAACAAGCATGAATTAAGCAAAATACAGCTCCAGAACAAACCACGATTAAAAGCATACCTGATTTTTACCCTCTAAAACACATATACAAAACAAAACAGAACTAGTTAATTTTAAATGGTTTGCAGTGGTCCCAATGTATTCCTCACTTATCTCAAGCATTTCGAGCATCCTAATTATTCACTGTGAAGAGTTTACAAGTGTCTTCAGAGTCAGAAGCAGAATTTGGCAGTCATAGCTTACAACAACTAGCATGCTAACATTGCACTTACGGGTTATCAGACAATAAAAAAAAACCTTTCTAATTAGATGTAGACAGTACACAGTGGACTTATTTCCACTCCAAGAGCTGGTTTTACAATATATCTGTAGTAGGCCAAGGCATACATTGCTCAGATACTTGTTTAAGAAATATACTACTACTACTACTACTGCTACTACTACTACTACTACTACTATATATCACCATTGATCTATTCTCAAAGTTGGGCAGGGAGATGGGTCTATATTATGATGACTTTCACCTTTAGTGAGGATGTATACCTCACTGAACTGCACTGTAGGGGGCAATGAGTTTTCGAGCCTGTAGCTACTGTGAAATACACATCGAACGCCACACGCCAACATGGTGCAGCTATGAAGCCGTCGGGTTTGCTTCAGGGAAAATTCATTTTTAAAAAGCTTCCCAATGGAGACATCGACAAGTCTAAGGTTGTTTGCACTTTATGCAATGTGGAATTAGTTTACTGTAGGAGTTCTACTCGTCTGAAGTACCACCTAAACACCGGGTCTAGCACTGAAACGCCGGGGAAGAGTCGCCGTTAAACTACTTTATTTGAGGCAAGCGAGGCGAGCCCGTCAGTGCAGCTGTATCAGACAAGTTAACTAATGCCGCTCGTCTCCCTGTACCTGCTGCAGTGATCCTCGTCATCTTGGTCTTAAAATGTTCTTATTAACCCGCTCTACATGATCCAGATTTTTTTTTCATTATTTTGTTAGTCAAAAAAATCCTATTCATGACATAGAGCCTGGCTCCAGATTCGCTCCTGTAACCGTGAAGCATCAGAGCTTCATCTGAGCTTTGCTGAACGCTGTGGGTGACGTCACACTCGCTTAGTCCACTTTTTTATACAGTTTATGCTGCCGACCCATCAGCCTTAATCTAGATTAATCTAGGTTAATTTAAAATTGTTGGTGAGATTAATCTAGATTTAAAAAAAATTAACTATGCTCACCATTAATAATAATAAATACAATAAAAATAAATACAATAAAAATTAAAAATACAGTAAAATAAATACAATAAAAAGAAAGATAGAATTAAAGAAATAAAGAAATGCCGTTAAAGGTTCCATATTACTGAAAAACCGACACTCACTCTTGATTTACAACATGTTAGAATGTTGTTACCAAGTCAAAAACATACCTGGAGTTGTGGTTTGTTTCATTCACACATCTGAGTAGCCTTTTATAATTATATATATAATCTACATCTGCAAAGCCCAGAACGCTCTGTACCACCTTGTGATGTCACGAGGAACTCTAAATATGCAGGATTTGTGTGTTTAAACGTGTGAATGAAACAAAACACAACTGAGGGTATGTTTTCGACGAGGAAACATTAAAACATAGATCAGAAAGTAACGTAATATGGACCATTTAACAAACAGGGAGCGGTGTTTAGTATGCACAGCCCATTGAGGCCTTCACTAACCGGACAAAAAGCTAAAACACAGATAGTGGCATTATTCATGATGGGACAGCATGTTCCACTATCTCTGTACTCGTGTCTAACCTTCAATATTGTGTCATTATAAGAGCTCATTATAACAGGGGCTGCCATTGTTGCTATATCCACGCTTACTTTTCTCATTGTAACCGACTTATTTTTTTTCATGAAACTTTGAAACAAATGTCAAAGCTTTTCTATTTCATAAGAAGTCATCAAAGGTGAAAACTCAGGTGGGTATACCTTCTGACAAGCTCTTTCTTTAGCTGTGTCTATTGAATACGACAGCAGCCTTCCTCCTATATATCACCTATAGAGACTCAGAATATACTCTCGCTCACAGCTCTCCTTAACTGTAATAATAAGACTAGTCCATCCAATTGACCAGCTCACAAAACACGTTTATAAAGCTTCATCGGAGGGTCTTTTCATTTCTGGATGACGTTATTGCCTTGCCTGGGATATTCCACATTATGGCATTTAAGGGTTCTGACTCTCGTGATCCTTAAGCCATGTTAAAATATTGTCGGCTCATCGAAAACTTACCTGTACTTGTGTTTTATTTCATTCAAACAGGTCTAAGTCTGTGCCTACATATCCAAAGCTCAAAATACTCAGTTCCACCTTGTGACGTCATGAAGTGGTCATCAAACTTTTCTGGTTTTGAAGTTAAAAGCTACAAAGCTCAAAATACTCGGTTCCACCTTGTGGTCATCAATCTTTTCTGGTTTGAAAGTTAAAAGCTACACGGCAAAAACTGGAGGGTTAACATTTCAGGGTAAAATAGAATTGTTTTTTAACACAACTCTGAAACTATTTGAAAGTGTGGGTCGAGTTGGGGTTATTTAATTCTTATTTGCCAGAGTTGATATGTTTGAGTGGTTGACTTAATTCAACCTCCACTAGTGTTAATTGAGCTTCTACTAATGTTAATTTGGCACTTCCCACTCACCACCTCAATCTCTTATGACAGAAGACCAGTTTGAACCATTTTTTTGTACAAATTTCATCTTAAATTAGTGTAAAATTATTTGTTTACTCTGAGCATTAACAACACTTAAATTAACTAAAATAAAGTGCAAAATTATTAGTTTACTCTGAGCATTAACGACATTCATATAACTCTTGATTTTGGAGTTAAACAGGAACTTTGGTGCAGCGTTATTTAATTAAAATGAACTCTAGAACAGACTGAGCTCACATAAACCCTGAGAAAATGTTCAAATTGATTCTCAGAGTGTCAGTTTTAACACTCCACTTTTTGCTGTGTACCTTTTAACTTCAAAACCAGTAGAGAGTGACTGAAAACATACAAATGATTCTTGTGAAGGTGTCTGGCTTTTAAAAACAGCGTATATCCAAGTGGAACAGACTGTTTTATGTTTGAGAGAAGAACTGGGCTTCTATGCAAGCTTTGTGTGTTAAAATGGATGTGAGGCAGGGTTTCCTCTCCACAGATCTGACCTGTAACTTGGACTTGGACCCTCTACTTGTACTTAAGTTTAATGTTATTCCTAACCTTTCTATGGATGCAGTATAAGCAAATGAAAAGGATGTATTTATGTTAAAGCTGTTTTGAGTAACCTCGTTAGCATCCACGGTTTACACCTCGACCTTTCAGTGAACTGTCATGGAGAGTGTGAACGTGGCAAAACAGATAAATACGCAGTTTGCAGAAATTAATTAGTGCAATAGTCATTCGTCAAGGAATAGTCCGAGACAGAAAAGGTTTCAAGGTTGACATCTGGACATCTGGACACTGTGTTTGAAATAGAGATGTTTCAGCTGCCGGGGAAGGGAAACAGAAGCTATAGTAAGAATGGACGGTCTATGTCATATGTGTCCGGTCTGTCCGAAAAGTTAGAAAGAAGTTTTAGACAACATGACATTCCTGTGTATTATAAACCAGTCAACACGGCAAGACAGAAAATAGTTCACCCCGAGGACAAGACACCTACACCAGTCAAAAGTTTGGACCATTTTTCATTTATTATCTCCGCCATGGAGATTATGAGATCGAGTCGGTTTATTTATTTATTTATTTGTCTGTGGAGAGGATTTCTTGGAAAGTCCTGGACGGAGCTTCATAAAACCAGAGGTAGATCTTGGCCCAAGGACGACTCCATTAAATTTTGCTGATGATCCAAATCCGGACCTTGAATCTGGATCTGGATCTACAATCTTAGTGAGATTTCTCATAAACTACTGGCCGGATCTTCATGAAATTGTCACCAGAGGTAGATCTTGGTGCAGGGACGACTCCGTAACATTTTGGTGATGATCCAGATCCAGATCTGGATTCTGGGTCCACGTCATCCGTTGGCAGAGATCAGAAATCTCGGATTGCTCTTGTTTGTCTTTATTTTCATGAATTTTTACACTGTAGATTCTCACTACATTCTCACTACACTACACTAGACATCAAGACTTGGACACATGGAAAAGACACGTATGGAATGTAGTAAACACTAAAGCTCAAAATAACGTGTTTGGCATTTCTGAAAGTCTGAAAACCATTTCAGGAGACAAGGGTTTGCAGCAGCGTCAATAAATTAAAAGGTGGCTACTCGGAGGATTTAAAAGTTGACTTATTGTATTCTTTGTTAGATAATTTGATTCATCTTGCATTACTTCTATTCTCTCTGTATCTAATGTAGAAAATAGAGAACAAAAAGAGGAAACAAGACTGAAAAGAATGAGATCGTCTGTCCAAACTTTTGACTGTTCGCGTTCACAAAAGCAGAGTAATGTGATGCATTCAAGTCCCTGTAGTGCAGAAGGTTGTAATGGGCAGCACATTGGCGATACAAAAGAGCCGCTATAACCAAAGACACGCAAATTCTTGTTTACAGTCGCCCATCCACCTTCATCTTAAAACACATTTTGACAGCCGCTGATTCTTTATTTTTGGCAGTGTTCCTGAGATGCACTTTCACATCATAAAAGATCTTATGTCTTTTTTCAAGTCTGTTTGACGGTAATAGATCAAGTGAGGACTGAAATGGAAATGCAGGCTGTTAACACTTTTAATTTTTTCTTTTTTTAAGGTGAACTGTGTCACTTTTAGGTCGCCTCTCCGCAGATCTGACCTGTAACTTGTTCTGGTTTGGTCTCCATGAAGATAGAAAGGTTTAACATCTTACTGTGAAACATTCCAGACAATGCAATAACATCTTGTTGGACCCTCCACCGGAAAAGTTACACAATTCAACTTTAGACATGCTTTTATTCACACTCTTTAAGCGATACGCACAACATTCAACTTCTAATTTGGAATTGTGGGGTTTGTTGAATAACTTCTGGATGGATTTGATTTGGAACTTGATCTAAAAAAGAAAATGCGTTCAAATAAAACCTCAGAAACCTTTTTTTAACCTTGGCCCACAGCTTGAAACACACATATATGAGATTTTAAAGTGGAACTAAACACTTAAACAACTTTTTGGCCACTAAACAGGTGTTTTGACTGCATTGTCTGCTGTTCCTAGTCCTTTTTAGTTTTGCATATGGCTCACCTCCAACAATATGCCGCAGAAAAGATGACGTCCTTAAGTCTCATTTCGTTCTACAAGAATTATGCATCAGATCCTTTTTACTCCATATTGCAGTGTATTCTGATCCTCATCACAAACGTACCTGGAGTTGTGTTTTGTTCAAACATTCCTTCACACGTTTAACTCACAAAACTGCATGTTCAGGCTGCGTTCTTCTCTCAAACTAAAAACACTCTGATGTCACGTGCTCATATCATTTTTAAACTCCAAACACCTTCACTGGACTCATCTTCTTCACTTGTAACACACTTTAGAGACTTGTCGAAGCCCCTCAAAGCGCCACCATTCATACCATAAAGGGCGGTGCTAAGCTACTATTCAGATCGTAAGTCGCTTCATCATAATTCTATTTCCGAGTCCAAGCCGAGTTCAGCTTGACTGATCTACATGTAAAAAAAAACAGATCAGAAACCAATACAGCACTGTCGCTAGCCAAGAAGATGTATGTCGGTAGCCACTAGTGCTATTTCAAAATCCAATGGGACGGGTTTGTACAAATATTTAGAATTTATGTTCAGGTTCAGGTCAGATTCAGATACACCAGCGCATAAAACACAGTAAAACCACTCACTTTGAGACTCTTAAGTGTTCAAACGATCAGATCTCTGCACTTCTAGTTTTGATACAAGTAAAAACTGTGCTGTTATTATTATGTGTGGAATGTGATACTTCAGATACAAGATTTTTAAAGTATAAAAGATTGGAGCTAAAGCCCACAGGAAGTAGAGTCACCGTCGCTTAATCTGCAGCTTCACCTCGATCTGTGCACTCGACACGTGAACAACTTTGCCTTTTTACTTTTAAAGAACACCCCAAACTGGATTAATAGCGATGTTTTATGGACTGGATCTTCCTATGAATAATGTGGACATGCTGCAGTTTAACTTTACAGCTTCACAAGAGGTGAGAAAAGAAGTCATCTCATTATTTTTGCTATATCGAGTTTGTGTTTTGCGCCTCTGTGTCCGTTAGAGGAAACACAAACAATATCCTACTTGTGCCATTAGTAGGTGTATGAAAATAGTGTGATTTTATTGTGCGTTCAGTTCAGACCCAAGCCTTATAAACAATTACTCAAAAACAAAACTACAATTTCCATTTTCAAAGTTTCAAAAATCAGATGCAGCCCCAACTTGGCATTGCACCTGATCTGACATATTTTAAAATTCTGTCGAGCGATATCCGTTCCATTTTATACCCTATTTCTCATTCATTTTTATTCTGAAGTTGCTTTGTGCCTTTTGACAGATGCATAAATCAAGTCTGTTTTAAATGTGCTTTTCGAATTCAATGCAACGCAACCTGATTTAAATGCTCATTTCAAAACTCGCACTTCTCAACAGAGGCGAGGGCTGATCTTGTCTCGTCCTCTGTAATGTATAGAGATATGCACAAGTGCTATCCGGGTCTTACTTGTGGATTAGCAGTGATCTCTTGGATGTATTTAGAATTTAAGATCTTTGTAAAAGAGTGAATGTCCAATGTAATTACACGGTGTTATCTCCAGATGATAGCAGGGGCGTTCACAAGGTCAGGACCCGGCACTTTTTTGCATATCTTAACGTATGCCCTGATCTAATTCAGTTTGCTCAAAGTACGGACTCGACTTTTAAGAAATGATCTGCTTTGTCAAACTGTGAAAGTGCTAATGTCATGGATGGAGTTGTCCTCAAAAGAACCTGGAATCCCATAGAATGTATAAAAAAAACAATATCGTAGGTGGTCGAGTTACGGTTCAGATCTGTGGAGAAGCAACCTCGCTCACCTTAAGAAACACACTTACGCTTTAGACACTTTATTGATCCACAAGGGGAATTATTTGGCACAGAAGCTCACAATATCACAATAGCTTTTACCATTTTTTCCTCAGTAAACAACATAATAAAACCAGCGTTTATTCCGCTAATGAAACTACTGCACATCGCGTCAGCTTTGTGAAGTTGTAGTGCATTCTTTTGTTTCATGCTTTTGTATATTTATGGAAAATTGTTGTGTTGGAGCAGGGGAGTGGTAGGCTTGTGGGCTCAGTCTTGGACAGGATATTACTGTTAACCAGCTTGGGAGAGATCACTAGATTACTC
>KN488471.1:0-19233 GCA_000787155.1 Scartelaos histophorus | reverse complement strand
AATTAAAAAGGTTTTTTTTTTTTTTTTTTTTTTTTAAAATGTGATTCATGTGATTTTTCTTTTTGTTTTATTGTGCAGTGAAATTGTTTGAAGTGATAGAGACGGAGAAGACACTTTATCTGGTGATGGAGTACGCCAGTGGTGGTAAGTTACAAAGTACAATGATTTCTTTAACAATGAACTATTTTTACAGTATATTCCCAAATACATTACTGTGCATTAGTGTTGTCAAAAATATGGAAAAATCCAATACTAATCAATACTAAAACGAAAGTAGCAGGTATCAACACTAAAAAAGTCACATTCACAGGACAGAAATGAACAGCTTTAGAATGATCTTGAGCTGTATCAGAACAAGTATAAGAGCACTATGAATCCTACCTGGCCCATTGAGGGATTACAAATGTGACCACATGGTAATATAAAAGAAAGTACTATGATTTAATGTTGAAAATCACATTCTATTGTCTAAAGAGTGTTTTTTATTATTACTATGGTATCAGAATCAGCATTGAGTATGGAGTCTATTCCTTAGTATTGACATCAAGTATGAAAGTTTACACGTTAATACACAAACAATAACTAATATGATTCTTCAGTTCAAGTTTATTTATTTAGAACACCATTTAAAAGTACTTTAGCTGACCAAAGTGCTTACTTAGTATATAGCATAGAAATATCGCAGATAATACAGTATAAAGCAAATATAATACTGTATAGGAATAGACAGGAGAGCATATAGTGAAATGCCGAGATATCCTGTCTAGTTGGTATTAAATACCAAAAAGAAGAGGTTATGATAATGAAAAACATCTGTTATAATTGTTATTAACTGAGATTTTTTTGTAACTTTTTTGTGCGCAGGTGAAGTATTCGACTACCTGGTGGCTCACGGCAGAATGAAGGAGAAGGAGGCCCGGGCCAAGTTCAGACAAGTGAGTGGAGACCAGCGCTGTAGACTGTAAGATGTCTGTATATATGTAAACTGCTATAGACTGCAGACTTTAGAGTGTAGTTCAAACTTTTCCCATCAAGAGCCACTCATCAAAACACAGAGGAAGCAGAGGGTCAATCAAGGGCCATCTGGTGGTCAAACGGTGAATAGTTCAAATATGTGCATTTATAACAGGTTAGAATGAGTCACCAGACCTACAGGCTCACACTAAGGGAGACACTACATATTTGAAATTGTCTTTATGAAGGTTATCAAGATTTTCAAATAATCTGCAATAAAAAGTAGTTCTTAAAGTAATATGGACTAATATACCTGGAAGCCTGAGGACCAAGAAAATTTGTCTGAGGGCCACATTTGGACACCAGCCCAGAGTAATAACAGGGATATTTTTGTTGTAATGCAATAAGATTTGACCTGTAGAAATGAATTAATTGTATAAGTATCTTTTGTCTGTTTACATCTATGTATCTGCTGCATCTCAGGTCCTTCAATTATACTGTATAGTTAAAAATGGTCTGTTATTGTGTCAGTAGTGTAAAGTAGTTTCATTATTATTTCTGATCGCAATGTTTCTCTGTAGCAATATATCAATAAATGTGTAATTGTGACAGGCCTGGCTATAGACTGTAGGCCGTGTCCTCACTCCATACTGTTCTATATAAGGCTTCAGACTGCACCAGCATCAGACTGGCTGTGTCACTGACTGCAGAGGAGATGGAGCAAAAGATACTATGGGTCAGACACTTGCAAAAGCTGCTCTGACACCTAGTGGTAGTAATACATCCATGCACTGACCAATCAAGTCAGGATTTTTGTCTAAATACTTGAAAGAATGCATAGTAATGTAGTGTCCTTGTTCTCATACTCATGTGGCATATGCATTCGTGCGTATCTTCTATTTCTCTTCCACTCCTTTCTGCCAACTAACCTACTTTGTATTCAACTGCTCATTTACCTTTAAAATGCATTGTGTAACTTTTCCGGTTAAGGCGTTCCTCCATGGAAATTGTATTCTTAAAAATTACAGATCAGATCTGTGGAGAGGCAGTCCTGCTTAGTCCAAATGTCTGTTTTTCTAGGCATTTTTGACCAATAAAATTAATAAATGTAAAGTAGAGCTATTTAATGTCATACTGTAGTGCATTCCATTCAGATACATGCCATATCCATAGAAGCAACCAGGTGACAGACCCCCAACCAAAAACTTACATAGTGCACCTTTAAACATGAAATCAAAATTAAAATATCACCAATTCTGACATCTCAAGATAGTACCGCATTTTTGCTCAATCCAGCCAGAATTCGTGAGTTCATTTGACATTCTCAGTGGTGAAAATTCATATTCTCCCTTCCTGGAAATATGAGTCATTTTCGACGCTGTAGTGGTACAGGTGGGTGGCATATGTCATGGCAGAGCGTATGAAAGCTTTGGGTGCCATATGCTGTAGCAGATATCACTGTGCCAGGTAAAAGAAAAATAAATAACACCGGATGTCTCTCCAAGGACCAGAGAATAAATGAGTCCAGAAAAGAGCAGCTCGTCTTTAGCTGCGAAAGGTCATAGACGACAATGGAGGACACTTTATAAAGGGAGAGGTATAGGGCAAGAGTTACATCAGATTACAGCTGGGCAGCACAGCTTTCACAGAGTTGAGAAATTGGCACTGTTGACACAGCGATTATGATAAAAAATAACAAATATTGCATCTTTCGAATGGTCAGAAATGGCCGAAATGGTGCCTATATACAGGATACTGAAATATAAATTGTTTATAGGTCTTACATTACACAAAATTACTTCTGTGAGCTTTAAGATGTGTTATAATGTTGTTATCTTTTCAAAAACATGCCTGGAGTTGTTTTTGGTGTCATTCACACATTTGAGTAATCCTTTATTATTAGTCTCTGTACATCTCCAAAGCTCAATTCTCTGTGTTCCACCTTGTGATGTCACGAAATTGTAGTTTTCAAGTTAACAGCAACTTTTACCTATAGTTCAGTAGAGATTGGCAATTCCAGGGCTGAAATTCTCCAAATGATTCTAGTGAAGGTGTATGGAGTTTAAAAACACAATGGAGCACTGCATTAAAACATCACAAAGTGGAACAGAGTGTTTTCAGTTTCAGGGAATAAATATATTCAGGGTTTGTGCGTTGTGTGGATGAAACAAAACACAAATCCAGGTATGTTTTTGATCATGATTATAACACGGATCAAAAAATTATTAAATGATGGGCTTTTTCCCAAACCCAGACATGCAACTGAATTAAATTTATGCCTTTATGACTTTCTAAGTTGCTTCAAAGATTAAGATCTAAAAAGTGTAAAAGTATAAATTATTTCTTCATACTGCTTGCAGTGAAACATCAAAAAGAATCTTGAAAACTGATTTTGGCTTGAACATGGCAATAATCTTATATATATTTATATAAAATACTTAAAATACTTAGAGTGTTCCGCAGTATGACATTAAACTTATCTCCATGGAGACAAGCAGCATATATTATGAAAATCAGACATTGTTTTCAGATACTGGCTTTTTTGCCCTTTTGATGTAATAATGTCATGATGTCATGTCATGATGTAATAATTGGCAACAGTTATTTAAATTCTCATGATAATTGTGATTAATTTTTGTAACCATAGTAAGAATGATTTTCAAGATATTTTTTGTATACAAACACCTGTAATTGGATAATGCCAGACTGTGGGACATCCAGGTAAAGCCGCATTCCATATAGTCAAGTTACATAGTTCAACGGTTCTCAAAAGTATCAAAAATCAGATATTAATCAATACTAAAACTAATATCAAAACTAGATACTCATTTGGGCAGGAATTGATACTGCAAAAAAAACACTACCAAAATTTGAGCTTTCCTGAACAGTTTTAGTGTGATTTGGAGTTTGAGCTTGAGGGTTTAACTGTGCATATTACTGAAAGGTTTTTATTCTGCACTCTTCTCCCTTCTCTATTCACTTTTATTTTATAATTTAATTTCTTATTCTGTAAAGCACTTTGAATTGTGAATAGTGCTATACAATAAACTTGCCTTGCTTTGCTATCAGACCTAGTATACGATCTCATGCTAAGATGAAAAAAGTACTATTATTAGTATTGTAATCTGCAGTGAGTATTAAGTGAATGCCTAAGTATTATAAAAACAAACCAAGTTGGAAACTTTAGTAGCGTGACAACACTACATAGTTGTATAAGGTTATATAATAATTTCTTGCTTTCAGCCACAGCCAACATGTTTTCACTTGTCCCACTCCTACGACAAAAAATACAAGAGTTTAAATAGAGGTCACACACACAGAGCAGATCAAATAAATCTGTTATGCTCTTCCTAACACGTTACTATCTTGTTCCTCACCCTCCCTCTCTTTGTGCCCTTGACCCTAACACCTTCCCTCCCTCCTTCCCAAACAAACCCTCACTTCTCTCTCTCTCTGTTCCAGATCGTCTCCGCAGTGCAGTATTGCCACCAGAGGAGGATAGTACATCGTGACCTGAAGGTGAGGATCTCCAGTGTTTCACGGTTTGATAAATGTGATATCATATTTCCCCTGGACCAGCTCTCGGATCACGTTACATTCAACCGCAGGGCCTTTTCCCAGCCTAATACATCATAGCTCTGTGAGAATTGACGTAGATATTGGAGATGGTCTGAAATAGATATTTTTTCCTTTTTTTAGTCAATACCAATATCCAATATTTGTCTTGCTGCTGTGGTCAATACCGATATTTACCCATTTTAAGTGATGATGTGCTGTTAAAAGTGCACTGTGTGACTTTTCTCCTGGAGACTGTGCCACCTTCTTGTCCTCCAGACATTATCTCCATGGAGAAGTCCAGTTTATTCCTCACTTACCATTTGCATTTCGAGCATTCCATATTTTTTTAAGTTTATAAGCGCTTTTGGTTAATAGTTACAACAGCTAACTTGCACTTTCTGATTCCCAGATAATAAAACACAATTGGCTATACGGATGTTTGAACTAATTGCCCATCTATGGTAATAATATCACTGTTTTACCCCACAGGCGGAGAATCTGCTCTTAGACGCAGACATGAACATAAAGATTGCAGATTTCGGCTTCAGTAACGAGTTCACGGTGGGCAGTAAACTGGACACGTTCTGTGGCTCTCCTCCGTACGCTGCTCCAGAGCTGTTCCAGGGAAAGAAGTACGACGGCCCCGAGGTGGACGTGTGGAGTCTGGGGGTCATCCTCTACACACTGGTCAGCGGCTCTCTACCCTTCGACGGACAGAACCTCAAGGTAGAGCTTCATGCTTCTCTGACAGGGGTCGGGGTCATAACCTTTCTTTAAAAATAAGATGGAAGGAGTCGAAGTTTAGCTTTTGTTAGTAGTTTTAAGATTTGAATATGTTTTTGTTGTAAATGCGCTTTACATCATGCATCGTGTGGTCAAACTAATAAATATTATCTGTTAATTTTCCATAGCATTTTCTCAAGTAATAACACAGAAGCTAATGACAGGTCACTTTTTTGTCCAATCAGGAGCATTGTTTCTAAGAATCATGGGAAACCAACTGGCTAACACTATCTCAGACACTTGACTCTCACTCACTCATTCATTCACTCACTCACATGCAAAGCGTCATGATTACTATTTGAATTACATCACACACACATCAAGGATAAAAATTTTACTATATCCAGTTGATAAAAAAGCAAAGGCATCTTCCCTGTTCACACGTAGTCCGTACTGATGCTAAAATAGCCTGAAGTACGTTTGTTGGTGTGGCCATGTTTGTTTTTCTTGCCTCACACTATCCCAGACAGCTGTTTCTGTGTCATGGTGCATTTTCAAGGAATAAGAGGGAATGGCATAATTGGTGCACCACAGGCCTATAATGTAACCAGTGTGTCTGTATTAAGCACACTGAATTAGTAACGGTCTTTACAAAACAACACAACAAAACATTTGGTTGATTATAATGAGCTGGGATAAATAGCATATATTATATTTATTGTAGATCAGGGGTCTCCAGCCTGTAGCCATGATCTACTAGTACTAAGTAATTACACAAAACCTGGCCTAAACTTGCTGTCATATCAGACCACACAGATACACTAAAAATCCAGTTAAAGAAGATCAAGATCTTGTTTCTAATACTGTTTTTTTCCCTAAACACATTTATAGCCACATTAAGCATCGGATTAGTGGTTAATCAGATAATCAGTTAATATTTGAGTTGATACCAAAGAATTATGACCTGATCTTGATTGCACGTTGTTACTGTTTTGGGTGGCTTAAGTCAAAATCCCCAATTTGCAACTACAATTGGACACGAACATGAAACCTACAGTATATATAGTGTTGTATTAAACTTCTTTCTTGCATTTATTGAATTACATATCTTTTTCTGTTTAAAAAAAAAAAAAGTGCATTCTTACTGTAATTGGAGTCACTTCTCCGCAAACTGAGGTGATGACATGTTCTGCTTGTCTTCTTGGAGCTTGATAAGTTAATTGCCATACTGTGGAACATTCCAGCCGAGGCAACAATATATTGGAGCTCAGTATTTATCGTGTCTAGAATTTCTTTGCAGTAGTGGGGAGATTTGGGGCATTTTATGTAATATAATTAGATTTGAGCTGTACTTGCAAATTGTGAATTTTATTAGGACATCAACTTCGATATATATCAACTATTTATTTGTTGCAGCTCATTGCTTTTAATGATACGATACAGTTAAAAATAGGTTTAGTGGCATTATTTTGTTTTGTGGCAACTGTGAACATTCCAGGCAGAGTGATGACATATCCATAGAAACAAACAAACTTACACAATGCACCATTAAAGTAGCTGCAGTGTTATTCTTTATCACACTATTTGTCTGCAGGAATATATCACGCTTCAAAATTTGTTATCGTAACAGGCCTATGTGCTCCATATATTGTAAATAATCCTAGTTAGAAGCACACTTTTTTATGCATAGTGTCCCAAAAACACACTTTTCACTACTTTGGCTGCCCACAGGGATGACCTCGAAGAGAGCCACTTGAAATGAATAAATTAAGTGTGGAATTTCCTGCTTTTGTCACTGGGACTAACCCACTTGCCCTGATTCATGAGTTTCAATATAGGGCTGGAATGCAAGGGGTCAGATCAGGGCACCCTCGCTGCTATATTTCATTGTCTGTTTGATTGTTTCTGTGTGCAGGAGCTGAGGGAGAGGGTGCTGAGGGGCAAATATCGCATCCCCTTCTATATGTCTACAGACTGTGAAAACCTGCTCAAGAAGCTGCTAGTGCTCAACCCGGTCAAACGAGGCAGCCTAGAGGTATAGCAGTTTAAAGAGCACATTTTTTTTTTTTTTTATTGATTTATTTGTATTTTATTTATTTTATTTGTGTACTTGTGTTAGTCTTATCTTGTTATGTTTATTTTATTATTAATGTGCTTGGTGTATATATCCTCAAAATGACCAAAATGATAAATAATTTTATGCTATTTTTGGATCTTTTATATGTTATAATGTCGTTTCCTCATCAAAAACATAAATACGTTAAGTTTAGGCGCAGTTCTTTTCTCAAAAAGAAATCACTTTGTTCCACTTTGTAATGTCATGTGGTAATACAGGAGGTGCTCCACTGATTTAAACTCCATACACCTTCAGTAGGACCATTTCATCTTGCCAATGTCTACTGAATTAAAGGTAAAATGTAGCTGTTAATTTGAAAACTACCACTGCATGACATCACAAGGTGGAATAGAGCATTTTGAACTGCGTAGATATAGACAGACTAATAAACCTGGATTATTCAAACATGTGTGACTGAATCAAAACACAACTCCGGGTATGTTTGTGATGAGGCAACGACATTATAACATGGTTTAAAGCTCACAAGAGTCAATTTTGCATAATATGAGGCCTTTAATGATTTAGACTTGGCACTGCATAATTTACAAAAATACTGAAATGGCTTTTAGCAAACAAGATGTTCATTAGCATAAGCATACAGAAATATAAATTGCTGTCAATGCTAGGGTATTAACATCATAGCATAATTGGCTATTTAATTTATATCAAGCAATTAGCGCTAAATGCTACATGGTAACAGACGTATGCTAGCTAATTGAGTGTGTTTATCACAGGCCTATAATGTAACAATTCAGTTAGTTATTGGCTTTACAAAACAAAACATTTGGTTGATTATAATAAGCGAGGCTAAATAGCATATATTATATTTATTGTAGATCGGGGGTCTCAAGCCTGTCCTCCTTCTTCCAAATAGCTCGCCAAGGGATTAGGAATTATACATAATATACTGAATGATTCAGATCTGATTTATGACATGCCTGTTTGTATTACCTTTGTTAATGTGCACCTTAAATGCCCAATAATGTGCAGTAGCAAGGCATGGAACTGTACCCAACAAAGACTACCTTTCTTGTGGCCTACAGGAGTTTGGTAAAAGTAGCTCTATGTGCGGAAAAAAGTTACTCCTGTTGTAGATTTCCATGAGTGTTAGATTGTAGCTTCTGTTATTCTGATTACCAATTTAATTAGTTGCCAGTGCTCTCCACCAAGACACTGACAAACTGTAATAGCAGTACTGTTTGAAAATGTACTCGGCCCATTCATGACTAACATGAGTCGGTATAGTCATATATTTCTGCGTTTTAGTCATTTTTAAGCAGCTTTTCTGTATTTTACCCAAACAAGTGACAATTTATGCCTCGCTTTACTGTTGGCAGGTATCAAATTGCTCAGAAATAGGGACTCCTGGGGCATTTCTTGTATAAACAAATAGACATATAGACAAATCAATGGTTTTGGATAAATCTACTGGGACAGGGGGCACAGGGCTCAAAGCTGGGACTGTCTGGTTACCCTATTCTATTTACTATTTCTTCTGTTTTGCTAATTGCTGTTCTGAATTGCTAACTTAACAGGTTTTTAATGTTTTGTGATTTTGATAAGGATTTGTGCTAAATTTTGCTCAATAGAAACAACTGAATTGATTTTATCTGTATATTTTTATTTGCTCAAACTACGAACATGTTAAAAATAGACCTCTCCGCCTTTTCAGCAGGTCTCAGACAATAATAAAAATACTTTTCAGTCCTGTTCAAAAATGTAGTGGAGTAGAAAGAACAGATACCTGCTCTCAAATGTACTGGAGTAAATAAAAAAGTATCTAAAATCTCCTTAAGTAAAGTACAGATAAATCATTTTTTACTCAAGTGTACTACTTTTACTTCAGTACATTCCACCACTGGAAATATGAAAGCTTTGTAGACACATTTTAGCAAAGTAAATGAACGCCCATTTCTTTGCTGTGCTTATAATACACTGTCATTAAATAGCTTTATGCCACGTCAATATTTCCCTGCATTTACGAGAGCTCAATACTAAAGATTTCTCCACCTAAGATAAAAATTGATCCTGCTTTTTGTTGTTCCTGACGATTAGGCCCTCTCATTTACTGCACTGGCGTGATCTCAGGAGGGCATTCTAGGTCCTGGTTTAATTACACATGATTAGATATACAGTGTGTGTATGTGTGTCTGTGTTAACGTTTCTACAGGCAGCTAACATTAATGATGGCTAATTATGTGTGCGTTTGTGCTGTGTGTTCCCATCAGCAAATTATGAAAGACCATTGGATGAATGTGGGTCACGAGGAGGAGGAGCTAAAGCCTTACATCGAGCCAGAGGCGGACTTTGGCGATACATCCAGGATAGGTGTGTACTGCTACTGCTGGGGGTGTTCTACATGTGTCTCTATTGTGAGAATCTTGGTTACCATGGTGACACAATGCATACATTTGCAAACATGGACAAAGACAGTCTGAAAATTCAAGAAAAAAAATACTAAATGAATTTAAGCAACACATTTTCATCATTTCAGCATGTTTAGGTGTTTGATTTTCAACAAAAAAAATGTGAGATGTGTTTAAGATAAAGTCTGACTTGAATAAAATTGCTTTAGACATAGCACTGCCTCCAGTTAGCATCACATTCATCACATCAGCTGCAAAATATCAATTTCAACAGTTTTTGGTGCACTGTCTCTGAGATTAATGGGTGCTTGTGTACATGTGGAGACAAAGGAATAGGACTCGCTGCAAAGAGTAATATTAAAATTATTGAATATTTTCAATCTACTAAACCAGATTTTTTTATAAAATGTAGTTGCTATAGAAACGGGTGTGGAATTAATAACATTATTAACATGACAGGGATTCAGTCACTTCTGATCTTTCTAATAGAGAGGTCTGCAGCCAATCCTCTGTCAGTAAAAGCTTGTGGTTTGGAGTTCAGACTTTGAAAGGCAAAATATATTGTACTATTTTTTTTAATCTATGTTATAATGTTTTTACAAACATTCACACATGTTTAGCACACAAACCCTGCATATTTAGGCATCTGGGTGGAACAGAACATGTGGAGCTTTGGAGATGTAGACAGAAATAATCCAAAACACATTTTTAAATACAACTGAGAAACGAAAATAGAAAACCCCTTTAAAAAAAAAAAAAAAAAAAAAAAAAAGACAAAATATTTTTACATTTTTTTAATGTATTCATTTATATTTTATACATTATGCACATAATTTATAAATGTTGAGTCTCAGCCTTCTGGGAGGTTGGTGAACATTGTGCTAGCCTTGGTTGAACTACGCAATTATTAAAATGAGAAGTGTGGTACACCAGACCTCTGTAAGAGTGTCTCATTATTTTAATGACCAAGTGAGCTAAGTGCCTCTATAAATATCAGCTAACACTGAGCTAATATTCTCAGTCCACGCTCCTACGTTCAGCGTACAGTGCTTATAATGTTTGAATTAAAGGTGCACTTTTATGTAACTTTTGGACTTCCACCACCCGCTTGTCGTCTTCATTTATTCAGTCACAGATGTATCTATTGTTAAAATGACCTTGAAAAACATGCATTGTTATTGTTAGCTCTCCACAGATCTGACCTATAACTTGGCCTGGTTGCATTACCTGCTTGTCTCCATGGAGATAGATTTAATATCATATTGTACATACTCAGAGGAGAGTAGGTGGTGGCGGACCCTCCAACAGAAAGATTACACAGAGGATCTGTAAATATTTGAGCATGGATCAGGCAATATAAATTTACAAAATACAAAGTTATTGTAAATATGCTCCCTAAACTGATTCTGTATTTGCCTCAAAATCTTCAAAATGTCATTTGTCTGTTAAAGGGCCCATGCTGCATTATTTTCTGATCTATTTTTTTAATTTCACACATGTTTAACACACAACCCTTGCATAGTTATTCTCTCATACAGAAACACCACTTTGTGTTGTCATGTGGTAATACAGGAAATTCCCCACTGTGTTTTTTATCTTTATATATCTTCACTAGAATCATCTGGATAATTTCAGCTCTGGAATTACTCATCTCAAGTAGCTGTTAACTTAAAAACTATTACCACAAGACATGACAAAGTGGAACAGAGCGCTTTGAACTTTGGAGGTGTACACAGACTAATAATAATAAGGGAATGCTCAGAAATGTGTGAAATAAACCACACAACTCCAGGTCTGTTTTTGAGGAGGGAACAACACAACACAACACTGTAATATGTAATGTAAAGGTCACAAGATTCAGCTTAGCTTAATATAGGACATTTCTTACTTTAACTTTTTGGTATTTGTCATCTACCTTACTTCATGATGATCTCATTATTGATAACTTGCATCTGAAGTCATCAACATTTCCTAGGGGTATGATGCTAACTGAAGGCACTGCTCTGTCAGAATCTCTGTTACACTTTAATCTGATCTTTATTCTAACACAGTCTGACCAGAAAGACCTGATTTAGTTGGAACTACAGCAGGTGAGCTGATTTGTGCTCTTACACAAGTCTCTCACACATCAAATTACTCTCACAATCTAGCGAGTCACTGTCACCTTTTTATTGAAAATCAAACACCTAAACTGGATCATGAATGCTCATTGATCATAGGCTCCTGAAAATGCACTGTTTAGATCCATTTTGTACTTGATCTACCTACATTTTTTATTTGTGTTTTCTAATGTATGCATTGTTTCACATTCCACCAATAAAGATAGTTATGGTAACTGCAGAAAGCATCAGTTTTGTGTTATTGACTGTGTTTGCTCTGTGCCTGATCCCAGAGCTGATGGTGACCATGGGCTTCCCTAAAGACGAGATCACAGACTCGCTCCAGAACCAGAAATACGATGACGTAATGGCAACGTACCTGCTGCTGGGAAGGAAAGCTCCAGAGGTCAGTCGGTCTGCTCCTCTCATCATGGTGTCATCATTGTCCCACATAAAGAACAAGAGTTTATGGGTTGGGTTCATGTGATGTCATACGAAACGGTCCATTATTTTGTAGAATAAAAGGACCCACATGGCGTTATTTTCTGATCTACATTATAATTGAATGTTTTGTTTCATTCATTCATTCATTCATTCATGTTTTACACTCAAATCCTGCATATTTAGGCTTAGACTTTTTCTCTCAAGCTGGAAACACTCTTTTCCACCTTGTGATGTCATGCGATAATACAGGAAGTGCTCTATTGTGTATTTAAACTCCATACACCTTCAACTAGAATAATTTGGATTATTTATTTTTTGCCATTCTCAAAAGGTAACTTGAAAATTACTGCTTCATGTCATACCAAGGTGAAACAATATTTAGGCTTAGGCATTTTGATCTTTGGAAATGTTGACAGAATAATAATAAAGAGTTACTCAACATGTGTGAATGAAACAAAACACAACTCCAGGTCTGTTTCTGAGGGTCTAACATGACTTAAAGCTCAGAGTACATTTTGAGTAACATAGGACCTTGTTGCCCTCCTTCTGTGCTACATGCCAGAGGCGTAATGGGCAGTGTATTTAAGTCAGTTAACTTGTGATGTCTGAAGAGTAGTAATTAAGTCTAGTCAGTCTTTCCCTGTCACGTGACAAAATTACCCATCCACCACCAATAATTAATCACGCCAAAGTAAATAAATGTCAAACTCCAAATAAAAAAATATTAGCTGCTCCTCAACTTTCCCAACGTATTGTTTGACTTTTGTGATTTCATGGACACATATGGAACGTAGTAAATAAAAGATAAATTACAAATAATTCAAACTCAACTTGCTTTAGATAAAACCCTGGTTTGAGCTCTGAACAGCACTGCACTGCACAAATACACAGGAACAATGACGTCTTTCTTAGTCTAATGGAGCAATCATGTCTATCACTGATGTCAACAATCTTAGAATACTTTACATTGGGGCCAGTGGAAAAAATCATCGTAGTGTTCTTAGGCAAAGCACTTCACCTGCATTGCCTAGTTAGAAAGTAGTGTGAGCATGGGTGATGGTGGTGGTCGGAGGGGCCTCGCTTCTGTCAGTCTGCCCCAGGTCGACTGTGGCTACAATTGTATCTTACCACTACAAAGTGTGGAGTGAATGAACAATGCACTGTGAAGAGCTTTGAGTCTCTTGAAAGGTGCTGTATAAATCCAGTGATTAATACATTATTAATTTTAGGATTCTTGTTCTTACAAACATAAAAAACCATAAAAACATTTGTGAAATTCCTTAGTTCAGCTAGGATCCATAGCAAAGGAGAAATGAAATTCTGTCAAAAGGACAAACGTTTTTTTATGAAATGTTTTGCAGCTCATCCAAGCTTCTTCATAAGTTCTTACTGGACACTGTTAATGTGGTGAACAGCACAGGGCTACTATTGGTTTGTTTTGCAGTGCTTGAAGTTGAAAAGTCTGAGAAGCCGTCAGGTAGATTCACAAGAAAAGAGCTGATCTCCCCGTGACTCTTCTGTATATCTTTCCTTCAGTTTGAGGGCAGTGAGCCTCTGACCAACAGCGTCCTGGGACAGAGACAAAGACCGACAAGTGACATCAACAACAGCTCCAGCATCTCTCCCGCCCACCCCAAAGTCACACGCAGCATCTCAGCCAATCAGAAGCAGCGACGCTACAGTGATCATGGTGGGGATGAGGAGGGAGGAGGAGGAGGAGGAGGAGGGGGTGGTGTCGTAGAGAAGCCAAGTAAAGTAACCCGGCGTCCCCCAGCTCTGAGCGTGCTGCTGCCTGCGTCTCCTACAGGGGGAAGCTGCACTACACACGATAACAGAAAGAAAAATTATATTTACACTATGGGAGCCATTTTTTCTGAGTTGGAATCCCAAACAGTTTAAAGTACAGTGCAAAAGTCTTGATGAGGATTACAACTATTAAAGGAGCGTTAGTGTGCTAAAACACAACATTACAAAGAAACATTTCAGAGTATCAGGATTTACTGAGTGTACAAGTTGTATAATGTTACACAATCTAATTGTAATAGTAACAGTTTTAGAAGTTGAATTATGATTTAAAAGCAGCAGTACCTAAAAAAAAAGATATTCCCAAAAAAACCTGCATGTGAATTATGTGCATTACAGTTAGGTCACTTAACTATATTAAAGCCATGGTACTTTTTTGGCCAAAAAATAGACTAAAATCAACACTGTATTACACAATGTGATTGTGTAATAAAATTGAGAATGCTCCGAAATATGGTTTTCACTTTCTATTTTCATAGAATCATGCAGGTGACGTGCCTCCTCTAGTAAAACTGATGTTAATTTCTATTTCTATAAAAACACACCATTAAACATTTTTACACACAAATTCAAATAAACCATTGAAGCGAATTTCACACCTCACTTGAATTTTTTGCACTGTGCTGTACAACAAATATCTGCTCACATTGGCTCTTTGTTGAAGAGCAGATAATACAGAGTTTATTGTTGACTTGAATAGCAGCTTCCTCCTAGTTCATGTGGGGCCATTGTGTGTGGCGCCATCTGCTGGCTGCTGTCCTGCAGCACCTCAAAGCATGAGGAGGGAACAGCTTTACTTCAGACCTGGGCCCTGTACCACAAAGCTTATGAAAACGTCTTCAAATCTCTTCTTTCTCTCATTTAGACAAATATTCAAATAAAATGAGACATATCAGATCAGAGAGTTTCAGTTTTTTTCAGAGTTTTCTAGATAGCTAGCCAACAGTTCAGTTATTTCATTTAGTCACTCTCACCTCATATTGATCACAGACTCCTGAAAATTATTTTATTATTTAATTTAGTTATTTAAATCCATATTATGTGTGTCTATATATATATTTTTTTTTAAGTTTGTCTTTTTTCTGTTTATCTATACTTTTATGACAGTTTTTGCTAATATGTGCATGGTAACTGCTGAACATTCCACTGTAGACATACATGTAGAACACCCCCAGTTTGATGTTACTGCAAAATATCTATAGTGGTTTAGTTATTTCATTAACATGTCACTTTGCAGTACAGGGCCCTGTGTACTTGGCCTGTATTTTGAAGTGTGGTGATGTAGAGTGATACATATATTTTGTTATTGCTTGCTGTTTGCCTTTTTGTATTAGTTATGTTTTTCTCCAGTATACTATATGTACATCCCTACCGTTAATACCGCCATATCATGACTTCTTTATGCTCCTTTTACGTTTCAGTGGGTCCATCGGTGCCCCCTGCTGTCTCGTACACCAAACGGGGCCAGGCTCTGAGCGTGGAGAGTGACCACAGGGAGGAGTGGGACGGAGCGCGCAGACTGGAGCTCAGCACGTCCAAAGGAGACGTCCCCGCCTCACCTCTAGGGGTGCAAGAGAGGAAGAAGACCACAAGTGCTGTAGGGGTAACCATTGCTATGTTGTAAAGTGGTGGAGTTGTGGTGGAGTTGAATTTAGTGTAGAGCTATGAGTGGGGTGACTAGCCGTCTTTTAACATCTCTCAAACAGTTTTCATCAAAGCACTTCAGACATTATTTTAATTTTCATGTTTAATTTTTCTGGTGTAGAATATGTCACCTGCTTGTCTTTATGGATATGTCATTTCTCTGCCTGGAATGTTCCACAGTGTGACATTAAATAGCTCTGCCTTATATTTATTCAATTACAGATGGTTTTACAGCTTAAGATTTTGATTGTGAGTGGGGTTTCCTCTCCACAGCTTTGACACTTGATCTGGTTTGGTCTCCATGAAGATAGAAAGGTTTAATGTCATCCTGTGAAACATTCCAAGCAAAGCAATAACATCTCCATGAAGAAAAGCATTTGTTGGACCCTCCACCAGAAAAGTTACATAATGCATCTTTAAAGATTATTATTAGTTTGTGATACAAGGTCGGGCATGGTTAGTTTTCAACAAAATGGCAAAATTCAGAAAATTAAGAGACGTCTATCTTTCCTAAACTTTGCTGGATTTGAGCAGACCCAGTGAAATGTAAAATCCAGGCAGGATTTTCAGCTTTAAAGGTCTTATATTACGCAAAAATAACTCTTGTGAGCTTTAAACCATGTTATAATGCTGCTACCTCATCAGATGTTTAAGTAATCCTTTATTATTAGTCTGTCTACATCTCCTAACCTCAAGATAGTCTCTTCCACTTTATGTCATGATGAAGCAGTAATTTTAAAGTTAACGGCCACCTTTTACCTTTAGTTCAGTAGAGAGAGGCAATTCCATGTCTGAAATAATCCGTCTGATTCTAGTGAAGGTATATGGAGTTTAAAACACAGTGGAGCACTTGTATTATCACATGACATTACAAGGTGAAGATCCCAGCCTAAATATGCAGGATTTGTGTGTTAAACATGTGTGAACGAAACAAAACACAACTCAAGGTAAAGTTGAAGATGAGGAAACAACATTATCATCAGAAAATAGCGTAATATAAGCCTTTTAATTCAATACTGTTTACTCAAAAATAATCTGAATTTTGTGTGTGTTTTTTTGTCCTTCTCACAACTAGACCAACGGATCCATGACTCGTAGAAATACTTATGTTTGTGAGCGTTCCTCAGACAGATACTCGGCTATTCCCAACGGCAAAGACAGCAGGTGAGAACACTGCCTACACAACACACCTGCCTACACAACCAAAACCATTTTAAAACATTAGATCTTCTGGGGTCAAAGGACAAGTACACCAGGAGACCATAGCTTCACTGTTCAACCTACAAAACTGCATACTGATCAACGTTTTTGTTTCTGTTGTACATAATTGTAAATAATAATCATTGTAAAAGCCAAAGCCCATATTATAGTACAAGACTAAAGTATAGTTAAACAGTTAAAGGACGTGCATGTAGTTTATTCTACAGGTACCACAGTTTGAAAATCACTGCACTAAACACATTGCATGAGACACAGTGGTGGAAGAAGTGCTCACTTGTGTTAAACTAATGTTGAAGTACCGATACCAGAGGAAAGAAACACCCAAGTAGATTTATTCATGTGTTACTTTTACTCTTACTTAAGTAAACATATAAAATATGAAAATGTACTTGCACAGTAAAACTTCATACAAATTTTGAGATCTAATAAAGCTTCAAATGTAGAAGATTTGTGCTGATGTTTGTTCCACAGAAACAGTTGAATCAATGTATTTTCCTATTTCATATTTTTTAGTATATTAGTATATTGTTGATGCTACTATGATGATATTAAAAATAAACCCCTCATTCAGCAGGTCTCAAACAACAATAAAAAATATGTATTTACCGGTACGTTTCAGTCCAGTTAAAAAAGGTAGTAGAGTAGAAAGTACAGATACCAAATGGAGCAAAGTAACAACATACAGTGTATACCTAAAATTTATACTTACTACTTTTACATCATTATGTTCCGCCACTGATGACACTAAACCTCTAAATCTTTCCTTCAGATAACTACAATGTATACGTTATATTTATACTTGGGTACACTGCTTTACGACTTTTATTTAGTTTTCCACTACTATTGACACAATTGTAAAACAGCATTTTTTTTCTGCCCGTTGTCCGTGTGTAGTTTGACTGAAGTCTCTGGCAGTACCCCCTCTACAGCCCTGAGCTCCACGCGGCCTCGTCACACCAAGTCCATGTCCTCATCAGGGCACCCCTCCAAGAGCACACTGCCCCCTATTGACGACAACTCAGAGCTCAAAGCCAGGTCAGACTCAACAAAACACCATATGAGGGAGAAAAGATGACTGTGTTTTTCCATTGTTTTTCATTGATTTAAAAAAAATAATAATGTGCACATGACAAGGAACATAAGTAAATACTGTACATACACATGCATTTGTCTACACATATATATGATCCACATGACCATCAATACCAAAACCTGTATCAGACAGAAATTACTCTATAGAAATAGAATAGATAAATAGAAAAAAGAGCAGAGAGGGGACAGCCAGGCTTCTCTAGAAACTTGGCACTGATGTTAAGGACGCTGCTCTGTTTGGTGTAATGTCAACATGCCTCTCTATGGAGAATGTTTCAAAGGTCTTAAAGGGTTTATATTACTGTTTTCTGATGTGATAATGTTGTTTTTATTTTAAAAAACAAAACAAAAACATATCTGAAATTGTGTTCAGCTACATTCACTCATGCTTAACTCACAAATTCAGCATATTTGGGCTGAGTTCTTCTCTCTAACAGAAAACACTCATGTATCATATATCATCATCATATATCATCATATAGGAAGTGTTCCACTGCGTTTATAAACTCTATATATCTTCATTAGAATCATTTGGATAATTTCAGCATTGGAATAGCCAATCGCTACAGAATTAATGCTGTTAGGGAGCTGTTAACTTGAAAACTACCACTACATGACATGACAAGGTGGAACAGAGCATTTTGAGCTTTGCAGATGCAGACAGACTAATGATAAAAGGTTACTCCAATATGTATGAATGAAACAAAACACAAATCCAGGTCTGTTTTTTGAGGAGGTGACAACATTCTAACATGCCATGAGTCAATTCTGTACTGTACACACCTTTAAAACTTCTTTTTGCTTGTGTCTCCTTAGCTCCTCCCCCCGGGGCCCCTCCACCTCGCCCTCCGCCCACAGCATCAGTACCCCAGAGAAGAATCGATTCCCTCGGGGCACCACCAGCCGCAGCACCTTCCACGGCGCCCAGCTCAGAGACAGACGCAGCGCCACCTACAACGGGCCACCCGCCTCGCCCACCCTGTCCCACGACACTGGGGCTCTGGCACAGCAGCGCAGGGGCACGTCCACGGGCATCATCAGCAAGATCACCTCCAAGTTTGTGCGCAGGTACGGGGTCATTGTAGGGACAAAAGTAATACAGGGAGCAACATGGGAAGGGTTGGATCTAATTGGGCTGATTTGGGAAACAAATGAGGGATGCATCGATCTAGTTTTTAGACCAATTTCGATACTATGACTTTAAGTATCTGCT
>KN488466.1:0-25265 GCA_000787155.1 Scartelaos histophorus | reverse complement strand
ACAGCATTCCAAAACAAACACTGTTATTTTTTTTAATTAAAACTATTTCTGTTTCCATTTCAAACTGAGACTGTAAGGTGCTGAGGGAACACTGAAGTAATATAATTAACAGTTATTTACACTTGTCATGAAAGGCTTCTTCCAATTAGAAGTACATAGTTTTTATAGTGTACAGTATATAGTGTTGCCATTTTAAGTTTTCAAATAAATTGGTTAGTAACTACAGACCTCATCCATGAACCCGTAATTTGAGTTTGGGGCCACTGGACAGTTTAGTCTGACTTCTCACATGAACATGATTTGACTATTACTCGCCTGTACAGTGTCATATGGACTATATGTTGTTGTATGATGAACATTTCAAACTTGATTTTGATACTAAAACTTAAAAGTAGACTTAATACCAATTCAGATTCCACAATGATAATAAAAACACATTATCTAGACAGTAGAGTGGTTTTCAACATTAATAGTACTACTTTTTATATCTCCATGTACCATGTGCTCATCCAGGTATATGTGGTTTTAAAGTTCTTGTAAAGCTCAAGATAATTCAAAAGCTTTTCTGAGAAGGTTCATTTCTGTTCAGGTAACTGATTTGTTTAGTATCGATACCTGCTCACATCTAATTGTTATGCTATTTTTCAATTCTTTTTAATACTTTTCTAATACAGAGATTATGTTTTGGGGCATTTGGAGAGTTCTTGCCAGTCCCATGCCACGGCCCCTTTTATTAAGTGATGCAGAAAACTTGCAGACAGCGAATTATGGGCAATCCAGAAACTTGAAGCATTCACACGCATTTTGGCCTCAGTCTGGGGCTCTGCCTGATGGAAGATTCGGAGGCTTCCTGTGGCGGCCCGGTGCCCCTGTGGTGACCAGCCCTGTATCAGGCAATACTTTGACAAACAAAAACACTTGGCCTCAACAAACCATTTGATACTCCAAACTGCTGTCAAACTGCTCTCTCCATAAGAGGTCCTGAGTGGTCTGGTCTAGTGAGGCCACCTATAAAGCTTTTAGAAAAGGCTCAAGTCGCCCGGGAGATTGCCCCACTTACATCATTGATTTTGCCTCAGTGGTTTCCAAAAAGTGTTTTCTAAATAAAGAAAAAAAACTAAGAAAAAATGTCTTAGCCTTAATAGTAGTGGTGACAAAAACAAAAATAATAATATTTTAGGAATTCATCTGATAACAATAATTATCATGGTTTTACAATCCACCAAAAATGTGGATTAAATGTGCATGTAAATCTCAGGCACATTTTTCAGTTACACTCAAAATATTCCTTTTTGCTCTTAAAGTGTAATATTCTCTTCTTACACTACATCTGGTTTATCAACTTTGTGCAACTTTTTGACTCATACAGTATTTACTTATGAATTGGTTTATGAGTATACACCAAACATCAGCTAATCTATTTGGTGCGATATTCAAACACAACCCTTTTTTCTTCTTTTAAATGAACTTACCGAGAGCTGCAGCAAATGCAGTCTGGCACTTCACACAAATTGGTTCAAAAAAGGTTAGTGATATCAGAAAAGCATCCGAGACAACACACTTATATACTTGTGATTCATCTCCTGTCTTTCATCTCTTTCTATCTATTACCCAGTTCCAGCAGCATTTACACTGAGGCCGGCAGACGCTGAAAATGCTGCTCCGACAGCACTCATTACAACAACAGCTCCAAAACAATCACAGGTTAGTGCCCCTCTATCTGTCACTGGCACATGTCCGCTGCATTATTGCACACTCAGATCGATATGGGCAGGGCTAATGCTAGGCTTGGTCAGAAGGACAAGGAAAAGTGTTGACTTTCAGAAGGAAGATGGCAGATGCTACATTTGTATTTCCTAAATAAAGAGCTGCTATAGGCTATACTTGACCCTGGAGCTATAGCAAAGGTTGTGGGGAATTCAAAAGAATGTCTTTATAACACTCCCATGCTATATTCTGTGGCAAGGTATACCATATATTACACAAATTTCTGTATCGGGAAATACAGATGGTCACCAGACAGTGAAGCATCTGATGCAAGGTAAGTGGAGACTGCTGTGAAGACTAGTAACAACTGATTTTGCTAATATGTTATAGTAAGATAATCTAAAGAAAGAACTTACATTCTATGCTATTTTTTGAGCTATGTAATAATGTTGTTTCCTCATCACAAACATACCGGGATTTTTTTTTCTTTTATTCCATATGTTTAACACACAAATCCTGCATATACTTATCTCAAACATCACCATCATGTGGTAATACAGGAGGTGCCCCACTGTGTTCACATTTGCATGATTTCAGTCCTGGTCTTACCAATCTGTGCCAAACAAACAGTAAAATGTAACTGATCATTTGAAAACCGCTTCATGACATCACAAGGTGGAGCAGAGCATTATGAGCTTTGAAGATGTAGACAGACTAATAATAAAGGGTAATGCAAACATGTGCGACTGAAACAAAACACAAGTTCAGGTATGTTTTTGAGGAGAAAAACTCAAAAGAGTCAGTTTTGTGTAATATAGAACCTATAAGATTTTTAAAGCTACAAATTAAATACATTTAAATGTCCACTTATTTGTTTGGGCAGCTTTGACCTTTGGCAAGTTGTAATTAGCAGACCTTAGATTGAGCCATAAAGCAGCTAATACTTGAAAAGCTTAAAAATAGACTTTGATGTTTCTTTGTTTATAAGTCGCAGCAGTAAGCAAAGTCCTATATAAAATGAATACACTTTTAGTATTATACACAGCAGCTGACAGGTCAATTGAAAGATTACAGCTGGGTTCTCAGATCACTCCCTCAAAGTTTGTCAAAGGACCACATCCAAGGACAGTTTATCTGAGAAAGCCAGAGGAGGTCCCTGGTGTGGTAAAATGCCTTAAGCAGATTACCACCTTTCTGCAGTGAAACACAATTACACCCACTTTCTACAGACTTATTGGGCTGCATCTGTCATTTCTCCATCAGCTGCTCTGTGCCCACTAGCACAATGGGGTTTACAAGGCTTCTGTCAACCAGTATTACCTCCTAACTAAATCAAATTCAACAAAATCTTGATCTTATTACCTTCTATGCAGCCTAGTATACAGATATTTCTGGCTACATTAAAAATAACAGGTCACCACACAGTACTGTGCTATTTCTGATCAAATACCATATAAATAGTTAAAGACATTCTTTTTTTTCCTCTTTGATGATTCATATGGAATTATTATATCACTGAAGGACACACTCTTTTCATATGAATCATTTCACCTGGAACAAACCGCACCATTGTTTATTTATCGTCTTGCTCATCGCACTTCTGGGTCATTTGATGCATTAGCTTGAGGTAACCAGACTCATTTGTTATTTAAAACTAAGCAACTAGGGGCGGGGGGCTTTTTGTGTCTGCAAAACTGCAAAATTGAGGACCGGGGGAGGATTCCAGACGCCCACGATGATCCCTCAAAGTGCTGTGGGCCGCACCACGGAATGCTACGTCAGTAGTTTTCAAGGTTTCATTGGTGCCCCCGCAAGGCCTTGGTGCTCTACGCGCTGTGCGTCATGTACTATGGTACTACAGTACTGAGTTCAAGAATCCCAAATTAGAACAGGAACTTGACTAGAGCCTCCATCTTTACTTGAAGATAGGTGATAGATGAGGATGAGACAGCATTATGAAATATCTACCAGGCAATTCTGAGAGAGGTATAATTAAAATCATTCATCTTTCTAAAGTGGAGTGCGCAACTTCTTTAGAGAAAAGAGATAGAGTCTAACCTTGGATAGTGCCTGCAGCAGTGTGCAAGAAGAGATAAGTCTTGAAATGTGTACAGCTGTGGTGTTATAAAGCAGGCAATTTGAAACACAGGGGCAAAAATAAAGGAACAAGGGAAACTTATTAGAAGATATTTCAGCGAAGAATAGAAATCCCATGAGTTCTAATTAAGTGTAGTATATATAAGATGCTATAGCAATCTAACAGTTTCTGGATATTAGATATGTGTTTTATTAACCCCCCTGTATTTCCCAGGGGGAAATGCTGAAATATTAGATGGATTGTTAGTGTGCATGGTGACAATTGCTGTGAATGTCTGAGGGCAGATGGCTCCAATTGAAGATTATTGTTTTTGTGCAACCATCACAAGTCATCTAAAAACCTGTACATCAAAAGCAGCCTTTCACTGGTGGCTATGAACAATAAAAAAAACACCGTAAAATGAAAAAGCGCTAATGTCAAGCTTAGCTGCTGGGTCTGATTTATTAACAAAAATGACCATATAACGAGTATGATTGTGCATGAAAACTACAGTGAGCTGAGTGACCGGCAATACGGCAGCCACATTGATTTTAAGTTGTGCTCTAATAAGAAATGGCATTGATTGAATTGTGACTGCAATTACATGACATGGTTTTTCTAAGAAACAGAATCTTCCAATCTGATTTAGTTCTCAAATATTTTTATATGATCATTTGTCCGTGTTATCTTGTAAAAATAAAAACAAATTTAAGATTTACAAAAGGAAACTACTCTGCCTTTTGGGTAAATGGGTAAGAAAAAAAAAGTTAAATATATCCAAAGACAAAAATCTAATGCACATTGTGATTTTAGAAAAGAAAATCACATATTAACAAATATACAAATATGTATTTTATTCATTCTTCCAGTTCTTTCTGACTCTGGCTCTGATTGACTTACATTAGGGTCTTGTCTTCTCTCTCTGTATTGCTGCTGTGAGCGTCATCATTTTGGTCTTAAAATGTTCTTATTAACCCACTCTACATGATCCTGAACTTTTTATTCTACTATTTTGTCCATCAAAAAAATCCTCTTCACAGAGCCTGGCTCCAGATTAGCTCCTGTAACTGTGAGCATTACGAGCCTCATTTGAGCAGAGCTGAACACTCTGGGTGACGTCACACTCGCTTAGTCCACTTCTTTTATACCGTCTGTGGCTGGAACACAAAACTGGACCATCAACATTCAGGGGAGTGATGAAGCTCTAATGATTCAAAGTGGTGAAGAACATTCAAAAACAAGCTCTTCACTGACCTTATGCGGGGGCAGTTTGTACCTAGACTGAGTGACCTTTTCTGTCATTTTCATTATAAAATCACTACTATCTTGCAAGACTACAACACAAACAGATACCCAGTAAAGCCAAACTGATAAAAAGTACCTCACGTTCATAGGTTGGCCACTGGTAACTGCTTGCTTCTTAACTGTTTCTTATGGAGTACTCAACCCCAGACGTTAGACTTGTCAGGATAATAATCCCAGTAAACCATTTTTAAATAGACAGTTTCATTCAAAACTCACAAATTGCAACAAATAAATACCAGACTGCAGCTATAATAAGCCACTTATTCAACCCTTTATGGCCATTATAAGTGTCACAGTATTAAAATAAAATATATAATACATTTTGCACACAACAAATATTGAGCCCCCAAAAAATAATTCCAGCTTTTATATACTGAATGATATAGTAATATAGTAATTACTGAAACAGGCCTATATTCCATAACTCGAAGGTCTTTAATCATTATTTGTCCTACCAATCTAAAACTAGTTATCAAAGGGGAAGAACTTTTAATATATTATGTTGGGGGAGCATTGCACAACTGATTAAAAAACACATTTCTATTTTACAGTGGGATTTGTGCTAATGAGAAAGCCGCACTGACAATAGAACGGTACGGGTTTGTCAATCTCATTTAGTGCACTGCTTATCAGTTCAATCCAACATTAAGACATTATTCCACTTGCCTCTGATTTAACTGCATTGCGAGTCGTAACTCTCTAACAGATGGTCCTGGGTTGCCACTACCGCAGATGAATCTCTTCAATTTGTAATCAGAACTATTTAATATCCAATGAACTTGCTCAATTAACGACACCCGAAAGAACTCCCTGGGAAGCCTGTGAGAGCAACTGCTTCTGCCACACGGACGACACGGACAGGAGGGTGAAGCAAGCTGCTGCACAAAACTGGACCCAAAGCCCCAAACGCTGTGATATTTAACATGTCGAGGGAGAGAGAGAGAGAGAGAGAGAAAAATCCAATAATGTTTTTCTTTACACTGTGGATAAAGAGGAGGAAATGAGAAAATCCACAGCCCTAATTTCAACAACGTGTCCCTGCTAAAGATGAAAGCCACACAGGGAGGGCAGAGATGGCGGCGAAGAAAAATCCAGAAAACACAGGATACATCAATATGTTTTTCTACCCTGCATTTTAAAATCTATTACACGCAGATAATGAGCAAAAATACATAGCAAAACAATTTCAATGACAAGTGCTAGATGTATAAACAGTCACAAAACTATAGTAATTATTCATCTAAAAAAAAATCTATTATCAGTTGTTTTAGTAAGTGGCGTCTTTTTTCCTCCTTGTAAAATCAAAATACCTTATTACAAAATGACATTGAAAATGATTATAAAATGACAAGAGAAATAATTACAATTGTAGAAAATAACGATTATACAAATTACTTAATTGGTCATTGATTTTGTTATGAAAATATCTAGTCTAGTTAAAAGGTGCACTGTGGGACTTTTCTGGTAGATGGTCTAACACCTGCTTGTCTCAATGGGGATATGATTGTTTTGCCTGAAATGTTCCAGTATTGTATTAAACGTGTCCATTTTGCATTTATTCCATTACAGGTGAATTTATTGCTTAAGAATATCATTGAAAATATGCATTCTCCAATACACTGAAATGCCTCTCCATGGATCGGCCCTGTATCTAGGCTTACTTTAATTTCTGCTTATTTTCGTGGGAGATCAATTTAATGCTTCTCTGTGGAACATTTCAGGCAAAGTAACACAGTGCACCTTTAAATTGAATGAAAACTGTTAAAGCAGATGAGAGTTGTGATTGATCTGAACCTCTTTTACTGTTAAATGGGTCACTTTCACATTATACAGACATTATCCCCGGATGCTATCTATGCGCACAACAGCTTTTCACATCACAACGACATCTCCTATTAATGGACTGCTGTGCATCGTCTATCTGATAATCACCACTAAAGAGCACAGCCCCACTTCTGTCTGTCTGCCACTGCAAATACAAGACAGCACATTTACACTGACACTTGCCTCTAAGGGAGGGCATTTACTTCACTCTTTCACTTTAAAATTTAAATTGCATATGAAGAGGCAATTACTTATCTATAATCGTATTTAAAATGAGATGTATGAAATGTCCCCGTCCAGGCTGTTCTTTAACATAATAGAGTTTGTGCCAAATGGGTAGGAAGGATCTGGATCCTGATAGATAGTCTGCTTGTATAATTCAATAAACCATTTAGATATATTGCCATGAAGTACTTTGAAAACGAAGAGTCAAAAGTAGGAAATTGCAGTTCATAAAACACAGTTTGGAGGGACTGAATGAGTTATTTATTGTGAAAAAGACATTGGAGCTTCTTTTGGAAGGAAATTGGCCCCATTCTGGTCGTTTCAGGCTTCCTTCTATTGTTCAAAGACACGCAGGTATTACAAGTAGAGGTGGGACTTATCACAAAATTGATAATAAAGCAATTGTTCCAAACAAGGGTATAAAGTAATATTTCTCCACTTTTGTGGGTAGTTTTGTGGTCCATTCATGTTTTGTGCAATTCTTGAACCTCCATCAAGGCTTTTACAGGCACATTCAGAACATTCCCAACTGTTAAAAAATAGAACAAAAAGATATAGACAAAAATATTGCCAACTCTTTATAAGAATTTGTTGTGTGCATGTTACTTGCTTAATTAAATCGATTGAATAACAATCACCAGAGAGAATTAGCCCATGCAAACATAATCCCATATGATGCATTTATTCATTGTATAAGAGCTTGTACACACACTTGTTTTGTCAATAACAAGAGGGATCAGCATCTCCCAGAACACCAAATGAATTCTTTTATACCTAATGGAAATGCCACAAGCAGTATATTAACTGCTCAAATAATTTATTCCTGTAAGAAATAACAGACAAACACAGTACAAAGTAAATCATATGACTAATTTGTTATTTTCATACTCGGAGGACCTCCACTAGTGAACTATGGTGTCAATAAAATGTTCACTTGCTCTCTCTGAAGGGCACTGCCTGCACTACTGCAAAGCCTCATGGGAGTGTTATGTGTCAATATCAATCTTGTGTATAAAGGACTGGTAGAGAGGTGTTGATCTGGCCAGATATGTGCTCCCACAAGTGCCACTCAGACGAACAGAAGTGCACTGTTAAATATGGGGATATTTGAAAAAATGTAAATAAGATACATATGCAATGCAGGAGAAATGTGGTATAAGGTCAGTTAAAGGTTGAGGTTTTACAGTTTGAAAAGACTTTATAATATAAGTGCAGAAATATTACTCTATACTTCAAAAAATATGTTTTTTGGGGGGGTTTTCATGGCTGATGGCGATTATTTAGAATCCAGAGCAAGTGATGGCCAATAAGATCTATGGATACTTTTAGGGCAATATTTAGGGCATTTTTTTGTTTTCTTTTTTCTCTAAATTATGTAATTTCTATTTACATGAAACTCAACTACAGTCTCTTTTTTCCCACAAACATTTAAGAGAGCTGTGTAGTCACGTTTCAAGCATTTTTTTTTTGCAATTAAGTGTTCAAATATAACATTGTCTGTAGGCAGAAGGTCTAAAGCCTAAACAAAATATTGTTCTATGCCGGAGATTTACAGCTGATAGCCAAATCATTAAAAAGCCATATTGTTCTATCTATCTACTTTATATCCTTGTTTGAAAGATTCCAAAATTATTTTATTACATTTTTTTACTTTTTGCATCAGAATGAATAAATAAAGTTGCACTAGGAAAGCCGTGAAAGCTTGACAGGTCCTTGTTGGAAAAACACAAATACTGTTCACTTTACAGTTATCCAATCATTTCGTCAGCTGTGCCCTGGATTTCAGCAGTAATACAAAACAGAAAGTACCTTGAGTCATAAATATATAACTCAATGTACATTCATTTTCCAAAACTTAATCCTTTTTTTGGCAGGACATTATGTGACTCACCAAAGAGTCAAGAGAAAACGCCAAATATGGTGGTGCCTCTGTCCTCTGCCCAGTGTGACGTCAAACTGACTGACAAACAAACAAGAGGAGGAGAGCTGGACCCCTGTGAGCATCTTCTGTCTGACCAGTCCACTGCTGTGGCAAATAACAGAGGAGACAGGCCAGGTGTGCGCACACATAACAAACCCCTATTACATCTGAATTTACATAGTTTTATCATCAAATGCAATCACAGAGGTCACAGGCTGAATGAATTAATGTAGCTTTTCAGTTTTTATCTCGGGAACAAGTCTTCCTTCTGTCGTCAACTTGGTCAGAAGGAGATCGTGCTCCTTCACTTGCTCTAAAACAAGTGAAGAACTTAGGAGCAAACAATTAATTAATGTGAATCTACATGCAGAATGAGCTATTTCTAATCATCAATGATCAGCTGAGGTCTTTATAATGATGAGGTCTGCAGCCAGTCTTCAGTAAAAGTATAAATCATAATTTTGAAAAGGGGATGTAATGAAAAATTGAATTTTTGAAGCTTTCTACCATGTGATAACTTTCCCACAATACATGCCTGATGTGTTTGTTTGATTTGTCTTTCATGCATGTTTGAGTAATCTTGCAATCTCTCCTGAGCACTATTCAAACCATCTTTATGTTTAGCTGTACGAGTTTGTCTAAAGAGCAGCGCCAAGCAACCCACTTTTTGTGAATATAAATACAGGATGCAAAACAGAGCAGGGTGCAAAACTAAATAAACGTACATTGTTTTTAGCACATACAGCATTTTTTAAAAAAAAGTAACATGGTGATCTCAATAAGAAGCTCAATAGTTCTTTAATAAGATAATGCCAATTAATTTTTTGGCATATGACAGTAGCATTTAGCCCCCTCATCAATACACACAAACACGACATTATAGACGTAGCCTCTGGGGTTATGTTTGGCTCCAGCTGAAATTCAGTGAGTGGCCAACTCATTTATTTATCTATTTGGGTGCAATGGAAAAATATCTTCCTCAACTTATTTCAGTTTCAGGAAGGAGACATATCAATGCTCAAAGGTGGGTAGCTCATAGAAAGACTTGGGTGGACTAATGGACTCCACACTGCTATGCCCGAACAACGATGCATAAAATTGATCATACTCAGAAAAGTCTTATTTTCATTTTCTTTTTTCTACCTATGATTCCCAAACCATCTTCCTCTCAGAGTGGGGAAGAGATTTGCTTCTTTCTTTAATATAGTAGGTGCCATATTTCTAACAACCCTACTTGAAAAATACAACACTTGAAAATCCCTGTGCCAAGATTACTCACAAACCTAGAAAGGCTTCAGATATTCCACTTCTGTTTAGTGTCATTTAAAGCAGCTGTATTTGGTTGTTGAGCCACAGTGAGTATGTCGGGCGTACAGCCAGGTCTCTTCAGTGGCTGGAGCCATGTTTCGGTTTAGTTTACAAGTCATAAAAACCCAGACACTGAATCATGTGAAAAAAGAGTGTGATATAGACTACAATACTACAGAGAGGCTAGCAGAGCATTGAACTGCATTTTATTACTGGGTGAGCTCATGCTGGACCCAATGAAAACAAATCATTTATATGAAATTACAGTGACCTCACAAATGTACTGTTGTGCGAATCTATTGCCCTGCGCTTAGTACTTGCCAATGATGAAACAACTTTATAGCCAAAAGGAGACAAAAGATTCAAGTAGGCCTTTTTATATTCATGTTTTCTCTTAAGATTAAGAATTAAGATAATTAAGATAATTAAGATTGACTAGAGTATACAAAGTATACAACATGTGCATCTAATCTTCTGCAGAAATATTATTCAAATCAGTGAGGTGAATTATTTGGTTTACAGTCCCGATTTATGTATTCGTATGTCATTTTTGATGGCATACTATTCATGAAAAACATTACCTATAAAAGGATTTGAGCTAACACATGCTGAGGGGGCGTGACTTTAACTAGGCTTTTTGCAGGAAAAACACATAGGTCTTTGCCAGTTTGACACTTTGTCGGGGCTTCAAGTAACAACAGTCTAGCCTTTTATTGATCTCAGCAGGATAAAAGTCTCTTCAACTCTTGTCTCACCGAAAAGGGCACAGCTCAAAGGTGATGCAGAACATGCATTATTATCCAAATGCCTTTTGAGGTTAGAAGAAAGGACCATTTATCATAGGTAAACACTTATGCCATAAACGTATAGAGGGGAAACACCCAAGCCACCCAAACCCCCAAGTCCACACAGCGGACTTTATTATTGTCACACAATGTCATCATTCCAAAAGGGGTTCATAAAAATGTGTGCAATGGCACGTGGAGATGAGCTTCTCCCATCAACCTATGAATAGTAGTGGACACATCCAGCTAAAGACCAGACCAGGCCTATAGGTCTAGATCTGGAGGTGGTACTCACTATTTTCTAGTTAGTTTGACTGCATGTACGCAGTACTTGACACAAGATTTCCTTTCTGCAGTCACACTTTGATCCAGCCTTTATGATAAAGGAATTGTGGTGCTGGAGACTCATACAAAGTAAACAAACTGAGCTTTTGCTTTGCCAGTTTGCCAACCTTTCAGTAACTTGTGGCTATTTGGGCCACGTCACACCAGTGACACATTTGACACATTGAGATGAGTTCAGACACTGTTGTACAAAATACCAAATACCAAAGACACAGACGTCACTCTCACCCCTCTTTCTACTGCCAAGAGATTTTATTGCTGCTATAAATGTCAAAATTATTGCGATCCTTTCAATGGGTACATACCCTGGCTTTACCTTGGATCCAAGGAACAGCATTTGCAGAGACAAATGGGAATCCTTAAATGAACAATACTTTGGGGGCCTGTGACTAAAATATTAATTCAGGAAAATGTTCAGGAAATATTTAGCAGTGCATCACTAAATATAGAAGAGTATAGACCACACAAAAGCAGGGTTTAGACCAAACCTCAGACCTCAAACACACAACAGTGTCCTTAAAACACTTAAAACACACCGGTTATGTGACAAAGGTGCAATAAAATTAGGAAGGGTTTGATTTAATGGTGGGTGGTAAAAAAAAAAAGTCTGAAAAATGATTTAGACATTTTATTTGCCCAGACCACAGAAGCTGTAGCCAATAAAACGGACTTGTGGCAGAGCTTGTAGGCTATGCAGCCCTAGATTCAGGTGATGCTATTAATAGCACCACACTGAACTTTATTCTTGATTAGTATGACCTTCAAGTTATTAAATAATACACTTATTTGGAAAATGTGCTTTATTCTTTGGTGCTTAAGTTACACACTGCAGCCTGAAGGTTTCTAAAAATAGCATATTTCAATTATAACAGGGTTTGTAGAGGGAAAAGCAGAGGATGTGTCTCGGGCTAAAAAAGATAAATCAGCAAATATTGATCGAGTTAATGTGGTCATGAAGTGATGCGCTTAGAAGCGTCATGAGCATCTGGTTGCGACAGTGGCACAGGAGCCGGACAGGGCACATGGTGAGTTTAGGAGCAGTGGGAGAAATGACAGCACTGCAGCCTGGATGTGTAAACCCGCTTTGACCGCGCACATTCCTGCAGATCTACCTGTTAGCATGTCGTAAACGTGAATGCAGCGGGAGTCCTCTTACCTTTGCCTCTTGTCTCCTTGGACATAGTGGTTCCGCTGTGGGTATGTCTCTGGGCTCACTTAGAAAAGCCGTCACGTTTCTCAGCGCAGCTCTGTTATGTCGAACATTGAATTAAAAAAAGACAGGCTTCATGTGCCCTCTTCCCCGCTCCTTGCACCTTGTCGTGTACCGGACTGAAGCGCTCTGCTGCGGGATGGACCTGGATGGCACCGGAGCTACAGCCGACACGTCAGTCTCCTCCTCTACCGAGGGAAGATGAAACGAAAAAGAGAAAAATCTAAATTTGCTGATGTTTCATTGACCTATGCCTAATCTCGCAGACCGGAGTACCTGCCGTGCCGCAGACATAGTTGTGCATGTGTTGTCTCTGCGCAGACTTGGCTCACATGGCATGCCCAGCCCACCCACCTCTGCCTCTTTCCTCCGTCCGTCGCGATTACGAGCCAGAGTTTTAACAAACAAGAGACTCCTCTGCAGCGCCACTGCCTCCAGCGGTGCGCCCATGAGCCGAGTGTCGACGCACCAACACTTCGCACACACAGGCAAAAGTTGACCGTAATGACATTGTAAATCCGTGATCATATTCAGTAGTTTGGTTACAGGACCAAAGCAAAATATTCAAACCACTTGACTGTAGTAGGGACTGAGTGAGCTCCCTGCCAGTAGAGTAAGCAGCAGGTGTCACCTTGGTCTTCCAGCAGAAACACCACAGTCAACCCTCACATTACAGCTGCCCTCCTGCCTGGTCACTGCTCTGCTTATAAGGAGATGAAGTTATGTTAAAGGGAGATGAGATGACAAAATAATGACTGGGCTACTAACAAACTGCACATTATAATATGGTTATAATCCCATTAGAGAAAAATAAATAAATAAAAGAGCAACAGGTTCAAGTGATGAGTCTAATTCTATTCAGAAATACACTTGCAAACCAAATTATAAAACAGTCTATTTTCAGTTTTAACAAAATAAGCTTTGACACACACTTGTAAAAAAGGTTAAAAATGAATACAACCATTGCTGTGCAGCCTAAGGTTTTATGGGAGCCATTGAAAAGTCACAAAGTTGGCATCAGCAGGCTCAATATAGCACCTAAAGTGAGGATTTGTTTTTGTTATGTGTCTGAGGAAATGATCCGGCTTGTGGGTGCAAAAGCTCAACAAATTGAGTCAGTGATAACAAACAAAGCTCCATATTAATAGGACATTTAAAAATATAATGAGCTCTAACAAATACACTTCAGCCTCCTCAGTGGTGTTACATAAGGTGTGATATTAGGCTGGCATAGTGTCCAAACATAAAAACACATTTAGTCTACTGTTCACTGTCTGAGTGGTAAGTGGTAAGATAGTTGGATGTGTAAATACTGGTTTATTACATTTGGTGAAGACTAGAAATAAACTGTACTGACATAATAACAAAATAATTTTAAACTATAATGAAATACTAGGGGGTTTGTGGTGCTAGTGAGTATGCTACAGACTTTAGTTAAAGAAAAAATGTCTTAAAACTGTAATTTGTCAGTAACTAAACATGATGGTGCTGCATTGCTATTCTGCCCCAGCATGTATGGACCGGTTTGGTGCAATACTTGTCAGGCAGAGTAAAAACTTTGTCATCATAATTCGCTCCCATGGCAACAGAGTGGTTGGCTGCTCTTTGCCTACCAGGCTGACACACTGAGCAGGTTTTGAAACTTTTAGACTGGACCGGAGCTATGGACTTTTGAGATACTATAGGGTTTTTGCACTAAATGTCACAATCCTATCTGACCACTCCTTCTGATATGCTGACCTGAGACCTCTGACTGAATCACAAAGGTGACAGAGAGTTGCTGCATTGCTGTATTGCTGTAGCTAAAACTGAATATCTCTGCAATCAATGAAGTATCTAACTTTCTATCTATTTCAGAAAGCTACAAAGCACTCTAAATCAGGAAATGAGCACATCTGTTTTTGCCCAGCCTTATCCACAACCTAAATCCTGCACATCGCATAGCAGTATCCCCCCGCCTGCTTTGTGTGTTCTCATTTAATTGTCCTAGAAAAAAAGATTGTGTTTTGAGTGTGAGTGTGCACGTATCCAGCCGCCCACACAATCTCCGCCTGGGAAAAAATAGGGGAGGTTGAGTCAAAGTGAGCTAATTCATGCAGTCAGCGAATGTCCCCTGTCAGAGCGTAGTCCCTACAGACAATCACAGCTACTGGGCTCTCTCCACCGCTCTGCTGCTTTCATCTAACGCTCAAGAGACATGTTGCTGGCATAACTAGCCCATGTCTAGTCTTCTGTATGCATATCAAATTCATGGTCAATCGGTAAATGGTAAATGTTATTTTTCTGTTTGCATTTCTCCCATAATAGCAAATGATTACAGAGTGTGTGAAAGCCAGTGAGGTGGAGGTAATAGTGGGGATAAACAAAACATTAAATATATTATGATTTTGTTCGCTCTTACAATGTAGGGACAGATGCTACTAGTGTATTTTATTTTGAAATGAGTTATGATTTTAGCCACTCCTATTTAATGTTGAGACAGATGCTAGTAATTTATTTTCAAATAGCATGAAAAATGGAAGCAATCCCCAGAAATATTAATATACAGTTGACAGGGAATGCAATAATCTTATAATCCTCAATAATGTTTTAATGGGCCCTCGCAGCTCACAAAACAGAACTCATCAGCATTACAACACAGATACAGGTAGAGACAGACACCTGATGTGACTAATGCTTTCCGCGTGACATTGGCCTCAAAATAACATCTAAAATCAAACCAAAAATTAAATACTGAGATAAGTACATAAAAAACATTAAGAGACTCATAATACTGTAGAAAATTAAAGTGTCTAAAATAGTCTTTGCAAAAATCAAAAGTCAATGTCATTATTATGTTACTGCTTTGGGTGGAGGAGTAGATGATTGGGCAGGCTGAAGGAACTCTGATGTGAAGACGGCCTCGGCGTACTCCTCCACGACGTCCTGAAACTCAGCTGCTACTTCGGTCACCGCCTCCACCAACAGCTCCTCTGCCAGACTGAGGGACAAGAGGCAAGATCAGACCAGACTGACAGGCGAGTTTTACAAGGACAGAGGGTTAAAGCTACACATGGGGGAAGATTTATGTTTAGTGCAAATCCATCAATTAGACGATTACCATGCAAGTAGGCAGTCGATTGTGACAGGGCTGTCAGGCAGATTTATCCCTGGGGGTAAAATATCAAGGCAATCCATCTATTATGCAGATTTTTTACATTTGAATAATCTCTCTTTCATCAAATGTGGCTACAGCGAACCAGTTGTACAGTGCTTTATTAAACTGGATGTCCAACCTGATACATCCAGCCACATTATTGTGACTGGATTGAAAAATCAGGTATATAAAGGGCCAGTTATGGTTGTTATATCTATTAGACATAAAATGAAATTCTGTGCAAGAGCAGATGGCTAAGATGACAGATTCTTTCTCAATTTCAAATGTCTAAATAATTATAATTCGTGCACAGCAGTCTTCCAGGTAGCTGTCATCTTACTGTACAGGTAAACCATACATTTTGGAATTTGAATTAACTTGTTCTCTAATGTTTTTGCACTATGGTGAAGTTCAAAACCCTCTGAATTGTGCATTGCAGTAACTTAAGAATTCCCTTAGTTATGCAAATCAAATGCAGTGGGCGAGTCAGATGAACAACAGCGAAAACCAGGGAGAGAAATTATACAAACCATAAACTCAGTATGGCACTTCTGGGAGTGTTGTAATGAGTTGGTAATTGCAGTGGCTCTGAAAGGACGTTAGTATATTGATATTGGATTGTTGCAGCTAGCATGACAGCAATCCAATAACAGCAAAATTCTATGTTGATTAAATAAAATGTAAAAATAAAGGTGCTTAGCAAACGCAGCCTTGTCTATATTCTGTAATTACCTGTCTGCAATAGCCCAAGGAGTCACACCCCCAGTGCTCCTTTGAGCCCCTGTGCTCCGGTAAGCCTCATAGTCTTCCCGATATTGCCGTATGTTTCTCAGTGTGTGACTTGGCACGGACAGAATAGCACCTCTCCCTCTTTGAACAGCAACCTTTGGACCTCTCCTGACCTGGGACCCCTCTTCTTCTGGTGATCTGGTCTCAATGAAAGCTCTGAGTCCAAAAACAAAACAAAACAGCACATTAAGAAACAGATCTATTCATTATCTGGTTCTACTCTATCCTCCCTGTTTGAATTGTCTGTTCAGGGCAGAAGCTGGTGAGACAAAACAAATTCATTTATTGAGAAGACAACAAGAATGGAGTGCAGTGCTGTGATGGAGCAGAGACACTTGCTGTGCTCAATACAAAACCCAGGACGATGAATTTAGGAGAGGTGTCAGAGTGCACGCACTGAGAGGGGGCTCAGCTGGGCATTGCCATGGTCTGGTTTTATAATCCTCTCTGTTTGGACAAATCAGCCTGCCCGGGCGACGCCATTCTCAGGGCTATATTTAGTGTCGCTGCAGTTTCCCAAAGCAAAGTGCCGCTCCATTGTGCTCCTGGGCCTCAACTGAACTTCCCTCTGTTTTGATTGTAAAGGCTACACAGCACGGGGCTGCCATAAATTTGAAAGTGCCAGCACAGGCGACTATGCTGCGACTGCAAAATAGGTCAATTTACAGTCGAGTGGCCATCTGAGGACGGATGTGTCCAGGAGCACAATATGGCCAAGCGCAAATTCAATTTAGATTTTTTATGTGTTTCAGTGGGCCCCCTTCAGAGTTTTATCAGTTCAGATGTCTTACTTGCACATACCAAGACCTTACAAAATAAATTATAGCATTATTGGCTTCATGAATGGACAATAGACAGTAGCCAATGATTTTATAAAAATACCCTACTTTGTTCTAATACAGAATGACACATGGTGTGTGACTTGATACAGCATATTGTTTCATGATTATCTTAATATACAGTACAGGAGATTTAGATGCAGCATAGTTCATAAGGAAAATAAAAAGTTGCAAATTATGAAAGCCCAAAAACCTTCCTTGTTTTGGTCAGTAAAATGGTGAATTAGCTCTAATCCAAAATTGATGGATATTATCGGAAAGCATTACACATATAAAATATTTACAATATAGCTGAGCAGAACTTTAATCTTTTAATCAATTTATTTGAAGTGCTGCGAGAGTCGCAGTGGGTCAGTCAACAATCAAAAGGCTCATCTCCTCACCATGGAGACATACATCTTATCTGCTGCTTTGCCCATGTTTGGAAAGATACAATCTCTCATTGTATTGTCAAAGAGGTAATTCATTACCACAAACACAGCCAGGCTTCACAGTAATCTCCTATGCTTTATACATGTCATTTTATGGAGCTACAATGCCTTTTACTATGTTTTTAATCTGAGGTAATAAGTATCTGACAACATCTGCTTTAAAATAATACAATGAGACGTGGAAGCCATTCTTTCTTAATTGTCATGTTTGCTTTTAGAAAGCAGCATCCACATCTCGCAAAGCACACTTTTCCTTTGCATAATTGTTATATGTTTTTTCTTATTGGCTTGGTGTTGTTGCTGCATCCGGTGTGTTTGCGTGTGTGATGAGAGATGGCCATTATAAACAAGCCGTCAGCGCATGTGAGGAGACGCCACACGCTGCTGCAGCTGAAATAACATTCTTTTATTCCAGTCCTCTGTGTTCTGCTGCCATGAATAAAACAGCATACATCCACATCTTTTCAGTGACAAAAGCTCTTCAATCATTTGCTCTGATGTCAGATTAATTGTACGGGAACCAACTGATATATATTAGAATGGAAGAAGGTGCATTTTAGAGCCTTTATCCAAAAAGTGGACTTTAGGTTTCAATTATTTTAGAGGTAAAAAAAAATCTATCATTTTTAAAATGTGATAGTGCCTGCAGGCCCACCTACAGTCTTCAGTATAATTAACAAGACAAATTGTTATATTTTCCCTTTCACAACAATGACATCTCTGCTGCTCAGTGCCAAAACATTCAGACATGTTTCACCCATGGCCAAATTTTCTCACATACAGAAAAAAATACTCTGTAATAGGATTCTGTCAGCCAGTGTAGAGGAACAATAGCTCCACCCTTGCTCTGTACTGAACAACAGATGGTGAGTGACAGGCTAATGGTCTTCATTTGGTACTGCATGAAGTGATTCGATATAGTAACAAAAAATGTATGTTTTTGTTACAAAGCATAAGCAAGCAAGTTACAAATTATAGAATACAAAATATAAAACTGCTGACTTGGGATTTTAGATTTTAGCATGAAAACATCAACAGCACCAACAGATGAAATTATTTGGTAATTCAATTCAATATTGCAAAAGTTTAATTAAACTGGAGTGATTCATTCAGGTTGATTAAAGCTAGTACTTATTTGAAATTATGTAGTACACAGGTATTAAGATTTAATTAGTTGTTAGTTGTTTTAGTTGTTAGTTAGTTGTTAATTAGTTGTTTTAATTATAATTCTACATTACATCAGCAACCTCCAGTTCTTCTATTTCCCTCTAAACTCTCAATAACTGATTCAGTGGAGCAGCTGTACCCAAAGTTGTAAAAACTAGAGGGTTCGATAGAAGGGGGTGTCACCAGCTGAACCAGCTCTGCTCCAGGTTTAGTACTCTCAATGTGGTCTGTGATGAGTACAACCCCTGATGAGAGACCATGCAATGTTACGTTTAAAAAAAAAAGAAAACAATACTGGTGGATGAAATGGTACATAAACAAAAGAGACAATACTATTCTGTGTATATTCTCTGTTTAAATGTTAAAAAAAAACTTTCAAGTGAAGTGAAAAGTGAAAGATGGACTGATGGAAAGATGGGGAAATAAAAAAATATGAGAAGAATAAATGTAAGTAGTACATACCCCGTCTCCAAAGGTTTCTCGAGGATTATATCTGCAGTGGGCCTCTGCCTCAGCTCTGGTTGTGTGAGTCTAATTGGTTGAGGAGAAGATGGCCTTGAGCCAGAGCCTTTGCCTGAAAGAGCAAAGAACATGAAAGAGTGGAGAGTGATGACAGCAATGTGACAACCCAACTAGCATCAGAGCCTTGTTATGTTAAAAATGACACAAGATTATCATTTAAATATTGTACATAATCTAGTACCTGTGTCTCGTGGTTTGTCCCAGTTAAGAGGATCTGAATATATAATAGATACAACTCGCCTCCTCACTTCTTCCTGGTCCCTCTGCTCAAACACATCAAAATACATAAAACATCAACAGAGATCAAAACAATGACTAGCCTCTTTGTCAGGAACTCATAACAGATGCTATAAATAAATTGGAGCTGAACATGGCCTCTCCTGGTCACTGTGACCTTTCTCTGGTGGTTGCTTCAGACGGGAGCTTCACCTGGATTTCCTCCATTCGAAAAAGCATATTCTCCAAGGTGCTGGCTTGCATCCTACGTTGGGCATTGCCCTCCAGCTGTCCGTCTGTCTGCACTGCCCACGCCGCACGAGCTGTGTCCTCTAGCAGGTCCTCCAGGAGAGCCTCACTCAGCTGCTCTGCACTTTCTGCAGGCTAGATGACAAAAATGTATAGTTACAATTAAAATAGGCCTTCTGTTCTGTAAATGCAAGTTTATTGATTGGAAAGTCATCTGCACAATCTTACCCCTTGTGCAAGATGTTCACTTAGTCTGTTGTGTAGCAAGTGACCACTTTTGCTACTAGAATCACTAAATTGCTAAAAAGACAAAAGCAAACATTTTTATAATTGAAAGTTTTCATACAAATGTTATGAAATGTAAACAACGCTCAAACCTGTGCTTGATCTAGAAGGGGCCGTACATGTTCAGTGGCCTTCTGTTCTCCCTCAGCGCACCGAATTGGCGAGATCACTTTAGACCTTTAAACCAAAGTACACCCACAATACATCTGTGTCACAGACAGCCTTATACATCTTATATAAATATAGAAAAGGTATGCTTGTGAAGCATGCGTTAATTGATATTACGTCACGTTAACAATAGTTTTTCTAAATTCTTCATTGATAATAATGAGAACAAATATTCTTCATTAATAGCCTAAAACATAATTACTTTACCTTAATAACTGGAGGCGCCGCGTTTCTTCTTCACTGAGCTGTTGAAGTTCTTTGAGTCTCTGCATTGTAATTTTATCCAACCATACTCTCCTGTACCAGCAAAAGTTAAGTGAATAAATATATTTAACCTTCCAAATACACACAATTATTATAATTTAAATATGAGTAAGAGGATAATGCTCCTTTCAAGAGTGACCCAACAAAGAACATGTCCTTTTCTATTTATAATTGAAAATCAGCAATGGCCACTCAAGTGAAATTCATTAGTTTTTAGGTGCCGAACAGAGTTTAATACCTCATTGCCTCTTCTTGGGCCTGTTGTTTCTTTTCTAAGTTTAAAGATGGCTCCACTTTGAACCTGCTCCTAATTTTGGCTGGGCGCTGAGGATTCTTTTCAGGGGTAAAAAGACAACGAGGCTCTGGTCTTGTTTTAGGCTGAAGGAATCTGAATAAAATGTATAATGAATGGGTGTTGTAAAGTTTATAATTAAACAAGAACCACAAATAGGAAAGTATCAAAGTTTAATCAGCTTCAACAAAGACAAAACACTCACCGCTGTCGAGAAGAATGAGGCGATGTAGGTATCCAGGGTACAGCCTGCTCTTTCTGGGGGAGCTGGTTCTCTCTGAGCCGAGATGAAACTGTAGGCTGAAGGAAATTTGTATTGTGTGCTTGATTATGCTAGGAAAAGAATACATGTTTATATAAGATGCCATGAAGGGAAAACCAAATAAATGTTAATTTGAAATGTATAAATGCTAAGATAATAACCTTATTGAAATTAGAAACATTTCTTGAATTAGCTCCAACTTTTTGGTGAGTCGTCTTCCTAAAATTATCTTCAGCGCTGTTCTCTAGCTCCCTCTGCTGGGCAAGTTTTTCCACACCAGCTTGTAGAACATTTCTTCTCTGTGTCAGAACATGTGACACAGCTTTGGGTTTTCTTGCAGCCTTTTTCTTACCTAGTAGTATGAGCAAAACAGCATTACTTTTTATTTCTTTACAGTGAATAATCCATGTTAAATTTTAACATATAAAATTACAGAGCAGGGTGAGTGTTGCTAAAGGCAAAAGCATTAAGAACTACTATGAATTATTCCCATATGATTGCACAGCCTGATACTGGGAACTGTTCACTTGGGACAAGGACACTGGTCTCTGGAGACACTAGGTAAACTTTAATAAATGTGTTTATGTCATCTCTTCCACAGGGAGTTTCCCAGTTCAATAAGAACCTGCAGGAGTCAAGTGACTAAAACAGCAGGGGGGATACATGCTGCTCTTGTTATACCATTTCTTTGTCAGGCCTTGTGATCTACAGCATAAACACAGCAATTTTCTAACAGTAGGAGTCAAATTGTTTTCTTTTTACCCTTTACATTTTTTGCTGCTTTTACAGGGTTAGAGGTGGTATGGTGAATATAGGCATTGGCTCCTCTGGCTGCTCTGATTGATGCGCTGTGATGGGACTCCCTGGGTGGAGGGCATGCTTGCACTTGCATCTTTCTGAGCATGCCTTGTTTATAGAGGGTTGAATCTAATGTCTAAAAAAGACAAAAGTATGACAACAGAAAACCAAAATTCTTGTTAAAAGTACATTCTCAGTATCTCTTCATAATACAAATATGATTAACAGAGTCTCACACCTCTAGCTTTTGCAGAATGTCAAGAGCAGACTGAGGCACAGCTGATCCTTCATTCAACTCGGCTTTAGTTGAGCACAAACACAGTTGGCGAATAAGCTGGCCTAAATCTTTAAAATTAGGTAAATTTGTACAGTGAGTTGTATCAGAGAGCTGTTGAATGAAAACATGCAGTGCTCGGAGAACACCACGATGAGCTGCTGCAAGTCTCTTCAGAGACGTTGACTAAATTAAACAATGAAAAATGCATTAACAGCACATTTTATTAATTAGTAATGAATAAATGACTGATTTGTGAAGTAAACATACTTTTGTTTTCTGATAATGTCCCTTTTCCAGATTTTCTTGAACTTCTTTTACCTATTTAGAAAGATATATGTCAGAAATCCATTAAGTAAGGTTCTATGATTAATTTAATACCTGATGTTGAAGAGTATAGATAATACTTGTAGAACGGGCAGCTTGCTTCTGTTTGCGAATAGCCACCTTACTTTGCTCATCTGGCTCCAGTGTTTCCCCCACTTTCTGCTCTGTTCATAATAGGTGAAGGAAATAGTCGTTTTACGTTTAATAGTCGTTTTAAGATATATTTTAACATTTTCTTAAATGTAGTAACATATTATTATGAAAAGTCCTGGCCAGTTACCTTGAGTGGCAATCTCCATAGCTTTCTGGATGCAAACTTCAAGCTCATGTTGCAGATTGTGTATCTCATGAACTAACTTACTGTGTTCTGGTAAACCATGTGATCTAACTGGTGATGACCTATGTGTTGTAGGGGACTTATGGGATGTGTGCCCTATCAGTCTGCCTTTAAGTTTTGTTTCTTTTGGACTAGAAGCCTTTAATTGAATCTTATTTGGTGTCGCTCCAAGCTCCTGAAAGAAGAGAAGGAGCACAACAACTTAAACAACTCATGTAATGAGAATATTTCACAAAAAATATCCATCAAATCATACCTGCAACAGTTCTACATCACTTGTTTCTAGGACTGAGGAATTTTGCATGTGTTTAAGAGGAGATCTGTTCAGTGAATCAAGCCACCTTCGTCTCAAGTCCCTTTTGGCCAGTTTCACAGCTGCATTTAGCTGCTCCTCAGACAAAACTGTGAAGCTGATGGAGCTTTTGCTGTTATCTTCAAATGTGCGCTCTTCAGGCAAAGGCAACAGCTTCTCTATCACAATGGAAGTAGGTGGATCAACACAAGTGGCACGATTGCTGGTACTCGCAGGGATGGTTTCATTGAATAATAACTGAAAGACAAAATATTTTAATGTTCCTGTAGATGCTCATGAATTGTGTTTACTTAACTTTATGACATTTCTACAGTTATGAGCATGATATGAATAGTAGTTGCTATATTTACCAATAACGTTGCCTGTGCAATGTAATCACATTCGGTGTTATCTTGACCTGGTTATATTAATTGTATTCGCTTTATCGCTTACCTTTGATCCTGTCTTTGATGGAGATAGTTCTTTGGAGCCATTAGCATTACGGTCTGCGTTAACAACAATCCATCCCCTCTGTTGACTTGTCACAGGACTACTCTGGATATATTCCGCCGTCATGATTGTAAAAACATTTGAGAATATTAGCAAATATTATTTCATTTTCCGAGTTTACAACATGAAAACGTCTTAACATGGAAACGTCTTAACAAATCGGTTATAAGGTTGGCTCATTAATTCCTCAAACTTTATCTTGGAAATGTTTATCTTTACCGCAAACGTATGAAGTAACAAAGAAATGAATAAATTAGCTGTTATAACTTGATTATCTTTTTACTTTTGTGTCTGATAGTCACAGTTTGAAACGCCGCCATGACAACAATAAGGTACCCCAAGCGGAAGTAGATTTGTTTCACTACGGTTCCTCAAAAGGACCAAAACTAGTTGAAAAATATTCTTAATTAATTATATTTTTGTGTCTTTGTGAAGGCAAACTGTCTCTATAATATTTAAATTATTATACGAGCACAAGTTTAGATCTATTTTAAATACAATAATGTCAAATAATGGGTTAAACTAAACCTGCGGTCCCTTTAAGAACCTTTGACCAAAGCGGATACAGCGCAGTCAGCTTTTGCTCATGCCCTGACACTACCCACAGACAGTATAAAAACTATTTAGACTTCAGAGCATCAGATCTAGCTCGTGATTTAAGGCACCGACTAAACAGAAGAAGAGAATAACAATAACATCACTTTAAACAATGTCTAAGTACGAAGAAGTCAGTGTGCACGGCTATGAGGAGTTTTGTCAGGCAGTGGCTGACAGAAAAGGGAAGGATATTTTTGCATATTTCTCTGGTGATAAAGATGCAAGTGGGAAAAGCTGGTGTCCAGACTGCGTAAAAGGTAATTTCTTCGTACACACAGAATGTTAACAAAAATGTGTACTTTGCATGGATTTGGTAAATTGGTAACACAATTGGTAATAATTGTTATAATGCACAATTTTCTCTTTCAGCTGAGCCTATTGTTAGAGGGGAAATGAGCCATCTACCTGAGGATTCTGTTTTTATCTACTGTCAAGTTGGAGAAAGAGCTTAGTCAGTATATTTTCTAGCTATCATTTTATGCATTTCTGTTTTGTTTCATCTGTATGTACCTGAATGTACTGCATAGACTATATTATGTCTGTAATTTGATTAATGTAATACTCAATTATGAAAGTGATGATGATTGTTTGCTTTGTCTGTTATGCAGCTATAGTTAACAAAGCATTCATTTATTTTTCAGCTGGAAGGATCCAAACAATGACTTCAAGAAGACATTAAAATTGACTGGGGTCCCAACCCTTCTGCGATATGGCACAGTAAGACCAATTTTCTGCACCATGTTTTTTGTTCATTTGGACAAATACTTTTCACACAAGATGATGATTATTATTATTATTATTAT
>KN488461.1:30187-40717 GCA_000787155.1 Scartelaos histophorus | reverse complement strand
AGAGTGTCCTTCATGGTGACAAAGAACGTAACCAACCATGGCCACTGCTTGTGCTTGGTTTAATCGAGTTTATACACAATACATTTTATTGAGCTGTCAATGCCAAGGTGTCTCTCTAATGTTCCCCGTCAATATGGTTTTCAACAGCTTCGGCAAACAAAGCCGCCTGGAGATGTGCTCAAGGACAAAAGACGCAGCTTCGTGGAGCTATACAAAAACAAGTTTCATTTACTTCTAGTCGGTTGCATGCTTTTTCATAGAAGTTCACTTTTGTTTTTAATACCGGTTTGATTAGTTTATGATTAGAACTGTTCTCACAAGAGATTTTATGAGTAGATACTGATTGTTAATACCAGCTTTTAAAATTCATTTCTCATAAATAGTAATAGATTGTTGTATCTAGGGTACTTACTTACTGCTCAGCTCAGTTCTTGTGATCTTGGCATACGTCATCAGAGATATAATACTCCCTACAACAGAAGAATAGCCAGACTGGACTGGACAACACTATCACTATTTCTATCACAGAGGGTTTGGGTATTGATGGTAAATGAACTTCTCTTAGAACTCCAGCATCATCATCCAGCATTTTCTTTATCTCTCAGGATATTATAATATAAATTCACTTTTCAGTTTTGTAAAAAAAATAAAATAAAAAAAAAATAAAAAATAAAAATCACTAAATCCATTTTACTGTGGCATAGAATCATTTGGTGACATAAACATACCCTAACTGCTCTTCTGTTTTAAAGCTTACACATTACAAAAAGACACATTTGCAACACTGAGTCAATGTGGAAAAGACACATGCTACATAGACCAGACCAGCACTGAAGAGAGATATGCCTAGTATCAGCTGTTTCTCCTGATATCAGCCATTATTGCTGAAAATATTACTCATTCCTATAGTTCTCACAGATCAACTGAACCCCAGAGCTCCTCTTGTCACCTAGAAGCCAAATGCGACTGTATGATACCATCAGCATGTCTTTCATCTGTCATCTAACCACTGGGCATTAGCTCTGCTTCAGCCAGACCTGCTGTGGGATATTTCCAAATATATGAATCACTGGGCTCTGCAGTGGTATTAACTTCAATTGCATCAGTACATACTATTACATGAATGATGAAATTTCCATACAGCCATACTGAAGATGTGTGAACTGGGACCATGCCTATGTACGACCTTGTGGATAGGCCCTCAGTGATGGCATGGCTGGTCTCATTAGCAGCCTTCTTGAACATGCACAAAGTGAAAAACAGGTAAGGTAATAAAGTGTAGCCCTGACTTGAATATCTGAAACCTACAAGCATATTCCAGTGTTATTCTACTGAACACCATCACAAATAATGAGCAACACTGTATAATACTTACACACAGTGTTATGAGTGTGAATCTGTGCTTTTAAGCTCTGACAAGCCAAGGAGAACAAATGTGTTCAAGCCTGAGATGTCCAAGCATTTACATTTATAGATTCAAATGTTTGGCAACAATAACAAAGTGCTTCAGGAAAATTGTGCATTGTGCATATTTAACTAGATGCTTTGTGGTTGTGGATCAAAACAACATGACAGACTGCATAAAAGTCAAAATTAGAAACAAAGTAGGTCAAAAACAGTGAATGGTGGTTTCACAGGTACATGAAAGTCCACTACCTAAGAGAGTAAAGTAGCACTCAAGCATTGCTGGATAAAACCAGAGCCAAATGAGGGTCACAGAGACTAGCAGTTATGGGGCAAATTTGGAAGAGTTCCACATTAGGACACAATAGGATTTAATTTACGGACAAAACAGCTAAATAAAAACACCAGGATCATGTAGAGCGGGTTAATATAAGCATTTTAAGACCAAAATGAAGAGCATGACAGCAGCAGTTACAGCTACAAAGAAGACTGAGGTGGTGGAGCCAGAAGCACCACCTTATCTATGGATAAGACATGTTCATTGGGTAACTGAATTGGGCTAAGATTTTCAGAACTACAAACCCTACAAATACTGTGTAAGCTTGGTGAACCTACAGTAGAACTGTTTAGCATGTGAAGCCCCTGAGGCGGTGAGGATCCTGCTGGCTGAATGAGCTCTCATGTGATCCCACCCCGTGGCTGCAGGCCAGACTGGTAACACGGCACAGGCAATAAAGATCCATGTCCTAATACTGTTTGTCTGTGAGAACACTGCACAGAGCTCAGAATACAAGTAGAGAGGATCAGATTACATTTGCTTTCAGTATCTCACAGTAACTCCCGTGAGTATAGGGCTGAGGTCTGACTAAGGCTGACATGCACTGCATTAACCTAATGTATGGGGTCGTCAAAAAAATGTATGCTAAACAATAATAAAAGCACTGAAACTAGATTAGTTTAGAGATGAGGAGGAGTTAACCTTTCCTGAATAGATTTCAAATGAATTTGAGCTGTATAAGAGCAAGTTTAAGACCACATAGACTAGTATATGTCCATGGATCACTGTGGAAACTACCTAGATGACCGAGGGATTAAAACAGATGCAAGGCAAGATGGTAATATAAAAGTACTATGATGTTGAAAATTACATTCTATTGTCTAAGAAAAGAGTGTTTATTATCATCATGGTATTGGGTCTTGACTACTGAGTCTATTCCTTTGACCAAAATTGAGTTTGAAATGTTAGCATGGTAGCACTAGTAGCACTAGTGCTACTAAGTAACATGCTAACTAGTAGCAATAGTGCTACTAAGTGCTACTAAGTAGCACTACTTATGTACAATATTTTAGTTTGTAGTGGGTCAGAAAGGCAAAATTCATTCAAATTTGAGTGAGAGTGGTTGTAACGTACCACTTTGTCCTCTCCTTGGGTGTCAGGGGCTCTTAGGCTCCACTCTATGTCCAGAGGCCCCGTGTCCTCAGGGGCCAGAGTGAACTGACAGTCCAGCTTCACACTCTCTCCACTGGCCTTCTGTAAGGAGGGCGGCCCTGAGGACGTGATCTCCAGACCAGACACCAAACCTGCACACAAAGCAAAAGACATTCATTAATTAATCACCAATTTAACATTAACAATAAAAAAGGCAATATAGAATTGGCATGGAAACTTTTGTGTCATGATTATTATGGTCAAAATAAATACGCTTAATGATTATGTCATCATCTTTAAAATTTAAAATTAAAATGGTATCCGTTATAATATTCAAATTATAATTATTGATATACCTTAATATTTTGAGTTACATCTTTAAACAATATTATAATGTACTTTGAAAGCGAAAGTGAAAACAACATTGATCTAGAAGAAAACATCATGGATATATAGCTTTTATCTGCACATTCTGGTGATAAAATGGCAACTATCTTTGTTGGTGATTATTATATAAAATGTACCACAAGTGATTATTGTGTACCTTTTGTATTAATTTTTCTTTTATATCTTTTTTGCATCCTTATCCCAACCTTTTTATAGACTAGATACAAAATTGTTGACATGTTTCACAAAGTCTTGTTTGTCGTAACACTTAACACATCAAAGTTTAGTAAGCTGTCAGTGTTTGCTCCAGTCTTTTATGGAAAAAAAAAACCAAAACAAAAAACACACTAGCTACCACATAAAGTGGTTTTTCAGTGTTGCATGTTGCAAACCACTTGAGCAACAGTTAGAGGTGTCAAACGTATTGAAAATCCATACTCAATTAGCACAGAAACTAGACACTCATATTAATACTAAAAAGTATTAACAGGATATAAATGATCCTGAGCTGGATGAGAACAAGTATAAGGCTACAAAGACAAGCAGAAGCCCATGGACCACTATAAAATCTACCTGGATGACAGAGGGATCACACAGATATAAGTAGTATTATTTAATGCTAAAAATCAACCATTTTCTAAAGATAACCAAAAGAAAGAGTTTGTGATCATTGTCGAATCGAGTATTGATTTTATTATCAAGTACTGAAATCAAGTTTGGAATTTTAGTATAGCTAGAATTAAACTAGTAAAGAGCACAGTATATGACAGGCAAAATGATGGTAATTGTGAAGCCTAATCTGCTGACAAATTTAAAGCAGGACAGATTTTCAATGCTTTTATTCCCAAAACAGATGTATGATTTCCTGGTGTCATGGGCAGGATTCAGAGGCTCCATTGACGGGGTTTAGTGGCGGCGAGGAGCAAAGTCTATAGAGAATGGAGTTGTCACACGCTGCCTTGACACATTACAGTCCCTCTGACAGGCTCACACTACCACAGCCAGACGAGGGGAGCAGAAATACTGCAAATGCTCTTACTGGAAAAATAACACTGTATATGTGCATCACAACAAGTGTAGTAGTAGTTTTATGTGTAAATGTAAGGCTGTAATGAGTCTGTATATTATAATACTTTTAATTTCATACATTGTTGGTATTAAAATTAAAAGTTTGTATTGCTTGATTATGGAAAAAATGAAACAATGGTTAATGTAGTATTGTCAAAAGGTAACAGATGTAGAGGAGCCAATTATTCTGAATCAATAAAGTCTAAGTCTAAGTCGTCCGCATCATTCAGAGCAGAACTGATTGAGGAATAAATTGAAAATAAGTTTGAAATTAATGCAATTCAGTTTTTCACATTTTAAGATAGTAAAAAGCAGTTACAGCACGTTTAATGACACATCCCAATATTATAGTAAGTAATGCATTATCTAACATGCAGGTTAACCTCGACTCCCACAGGGCTCAGGGCAGAGAGGGCGACTCAGAGCAACAGGTCACACTCCCTCTGCGCTCTCCTCTGCTCTCAAACACCACAAATGAGAACAAATCCTGAGGCAGTGGTCAGTCACACCCACTATTGTGCACAGTCTGGGCCTTTAAGCTCTCCAATGCACTGGATAACTTGTTTACAGTGGTGGAGTAAAGTCATTACACTACACATTATACTGTAATTGATGAGGTTTTTGGGGTTATTGTTTTTGAGTAGACATACGTCATGTATACTTATGAATGGAATCATTTACATTTATATGACTAGAATTACACTCACGAGAAATGTGTTAAGGTACAGTTTTCTCACCGCTGTCTGTTTGTGGTTTGAAATGACTAAATCATGAGAGACAAGCAGGTTACAGCACTATGCTACAATTCAGATCTGTGGAGAGTTGCCTCCTTTCACAGAAGGAATTACTGTATTTTTGAGCAATAGAAACACACATAATGAATAACCCTGCGTTTGATTATCCTTCCGACTCGAACTTGGATCTGGGATATGATGTCACGTCTGAGCTAAAACCCAATGGGACGCACACATAAGCTCAGACATGACGTCACATCCATGATCCGAGTCAGAGTTAGAAGTATAACCGAATGCAGGGTAAGTGCTAGATGGATATGTCTAAAGTTATGCAATGGAACATTCCAGTGCAAATAAATACAGCACTACTGTGCCAATCGAGTACATCTTAAGCCATTTAACTAAGCATTTAAAAATAATCTCTCCACAGTTACTCGTATGTGGTCCTCAGTGCTGCAGCTGCATGAATCGGCCCACAGGTTTTGACAGACGGTCCTGATGAGCCCGTGATCCGTAGCCACGAGCAAAAGCAAGAGGAACGGCGAGCAATATACAGCGAGGCAAGATGTGTCCATCACTGTCATCACGAATACCGGGTCTGGCATGTGCATGACGGAAAGCTCTGTCAATTCATCAGGCGCTTAAAGGAGCCAGGCATTTTTCAAAGTTGCATTTAAAAAGATGAAAATTGTCTCGCCAAAGAGAAAGTACTGGACTGGAGGCGTTCATCAGGCTGAGTGAATGTTGGTGTGACAGGCTGTGAGGGACATTGTCAGATGTGGCTGTTAGATCAATGGCAGTCAAGAGACATTTGTTTAAATTACACTTCAGCCAGTGGGACATTACGTTTAGCGTTACCCAGTGAATGGGAAATGTACAGTGGTGTCAGCAAAAGGGAGAGGAAGTCAGATATATTAGGCAGCTCTATCATAAAAGGTAACGCAATGCCATAATAATACCATAATCGATACTGCAACATACTCAGTATAACACAATACACCAAGGTTCTCCATCCATCTCCAAGCTGATTTGAGTAAATTTCCTAAAATCTGATTAAAGCATGTATTATTATTTTGCATTTATAACTGAAATTGCCAAATCAAAAAGTATACAAAATATCACAATAATATTGATACTGCAGTTCTTATTCAGTCATTTTGCACATAGGTACGGATGATCAAAAAAGCAAGAAAATTATTAATTTCAAAACTAGAAATGAAGAGTAAAAGCACCGGTCACTTTAGTCTTTTGCTCTAATGATTTGTTTATGAAAATTACTGGGTGTTCAAACAGACTTCCACAAATATCAGTAAACAAAACAAAAAATGACATTGAACTTTAATGTCACAATATCAAATTTTAGCATTGTGATTGAAAGGAGAAATGTTACAATTCAACGATTATTAACAGTAATTAAAACAGTGAAATCCTCTTTCATATCGTCCATCAAGTATGTGACCCACATTATGAAATCATCATTTAAGGTAAAGTGATTGTGACAGTTTACATTTAGGTTTAATTTTTGGGCTGTAGATTAAATTGAAATGACCTATGACCTCTAAAATGACCTCTTTTTTGTTACTTTTTACAATTATGAATAGTTAGTAAGTTTTGAAAAATCACAATTATCAAGTTACTTAAGCTCACGTATTCGTAAACCTCTAATGAAAATGCTGCGATCTGAAGGCAAACAAGGAAGCAACAATGTAACATGCAAATTGAAAAAAAAAACACATTTGTACCAACTCCCTTGAGTCCAGTTGGAGTAATTATCCAGCAGTTTTCATTTTGGGGATTAAAGACACCCAAAACGGATTTTAAAACAATGGTCTTGCTCTGGATTAATGAGGAAATAATCACATAGCCTGTACAGCCAAATGAATGATTACAAGAGAAAAGGCCAGCTTACTCATTCTCCAACACAAACAACACTGCTGCTAGCGGCTAATCATTAACAGTCAACATTAAGTAACCCTGCCCTGCAATAATGTTAGCTAGCTCAAAGTCTGCCACCGCCTGCTGCATGTGTGTACTAGACAGGCTTTATTTAGAGTAATGGCACTGCTGTGTAAATGGGCCTTCCTCTGCAGCTAATATAATGAGCTGATAAGGGATGCCATTAGTAGCGTCCAAGGATAGCCATGAAAAATAGTGAGTCTATTCTGTTTGGTGAATAGAAAGTAGGGCTGCAACTCTGTAGTTTAATAGTTGACTAGTCTGGTTTGACTAGTCGGCTGCAGAAGAAAAAAAAATAAAATCAAATAGACTATGTAAAGAATTGGACTAAGGGAGTGTTCAAATAAAGCTCAAGAGGTTAGCAGTTATAGAGGTGAATTTGGAGCTGAGTTCATATTAAAAATAGGGATAATATGTTCATTTTAAGACCAAAACGAGGCTCCCTGCAGCAGTTAAGAGAGAAAAAGAGGCGTGACGGTTTTTCAATGTAAAGTCAACAGAAGTCAGGGTCGATGGAGCCAGGAAGTGGCCCATGCTCACTTCCTGTTTGGCAGAAAGTGAGCATGGGGCATGGGTATATTTCAAATAGTTCATTATTGATCTCTGTAAGCCCCCAGTTATCCAAAAGACGACAACATTTTTAAATAGTAAATACATTTTGCCACTATTCCAAGTAGCTTCTTCAGTTCTGACAAGTCACGACCTTATATAATCTAATAAGAACACATGTTAAATACTTTTTTTTTTTGCCAATTTGATTTATTAATGTTGCCTTTGTTATAGTAGGTCTTTTGGCATGTCTTAGTCTCTGTATAGTCCAGATACCAATAACAATTATCTAAATCCAATTATTTTAATTGTCAACTAGTCACGATTATTCAGATTAATTGCTGCAGCTCCACTATTCATTTCCCTAAACTATAATTCATACCATGTGTTGTTAGCAAAGTAATGGGCGGGAAGGGCCGTAAGCTAATTAAAAAGTCTCTCTTAATAACTATGCACAGTGGCCACTACAGTCTGACACAGCACATCCTGCGGTTACTAGGGCGCCGGGGATAAGTAGCAGGAATTCGGAGCACCCCTACCCTCACCCTGCTTCATTCAGTGCAACGGTGCTTCTCGCGCTACCCCCACTCTCTCATGGCGGGGTGCTCTTGGGGGGGGGAGGCGGGCACTCAGCGCAGGCCTGTTGATTGTACGACCCGCGTAACAGCCACCGCCCCCCCTCCAACCTTTGTCGCGGATCGCCGTACAATGGGGAGCGAATCCTGTCTCCTGGCAACCAATCCCTTGACGGAGAAGGTTGCCGGAGCGCTCTGGAGACAGCGGGAGAGAAAAGAGAGGAAGGAGGGAGATAGGAGGCGAAAGAAGACATAGAGGAAGATTGAGTAGGTGGCAACAGAATGGGCATTTGTGGAGGGGAAGTCACATTACTTTCCTATTGAGGGCATCTTTGAGAAGAGGCTGGTCTAAAGCCTGAGATAACAATGCAGCAGTTCGGCTTCCAATCGCTGTGCCAATTAAAATGATCATTGGAATCACTGGCAGCTTCCAGAGGTGACAATTGCGTCTTTGTTCAGGTGCTATAAAATGGAAAAGACTTTGAAGTTTTTGTTGACTGTGAGAAATTGTAAAAGCAGTACTGTTATCTTTAGTCTATTAGTCCATTTTATATAAGCACTCGGGAAATTAAATGACTGAAAAGGTGCACAAATAGGAGTAAATATTAAAATATTCCAGTTTCAAGTTGCATTTTAATACAAATCTTACTAGTATTGCTTTGGATGATTTGTACAATTACTATTACTTCATATTATTACTTAGCATCACTTCACTTTGGAACTTTAGCAGCTCTGAAGTTTCTCAAGTCTTAAGTTGCAAATAGTAACAGAAAGTCTACCACTCTACTTTCTCAGCACTGCCTAGAGTATTGCAGTAGTATTATTCTATCAGGTCCCTCTCCAATAAGTGATAGATCATGGGCTATGACAGCACAGGGCCGTTAGCTAAGGGGATCTGTTGTGACCTCAAGCTGAAGTCCTTCAGACCGCGAAGCGAGACCCAGGAGGATTAGGGACCTTGCTTCATGACCTTTCACCTTTCAGGATTCCTTCTGAGTAAAGTCTGAAAAGCCAAGTGTTGCCATAGCGGAGACAAGAACAGGCAGCAGCTATTTTGGGCTCACAAGAAAAAAAAGAACAAGAAAAGACTCAATGTGCAAGGTGAATGACATCGCATTGGGATTAATTTCAGTTGACAGTTAACTGTATAGAAGATTTGCATATTTTTCATGCAATTAGCCCGGTGTGTGGTATACTGTAAGCTTCAGGAGCTGCGTATCATTGGTAGTATTGAAGCCATGTTCGCACTAATTTAATAAAATGAACAGATGCTCGCTGTGCAGCAGTTTGTCCTTGAGCACCAAATATAGTCTACATTTTAGGGCGGGCGATGTGCCGAAAAATTAATCACTATGTTTTCCTTCATATTAAACTGTATTTATTTATTTTATTTTTTTTTCACCTTATTAAAAACTAATAAAAATAGCTTTCAGTGTTAATTTTCATGAATAAATACAGACTTTTTAACATTTGCACAAAAAGCATAACACAATAAATAGTCACATTTCTGTCTTGATAAAAGCATTTGTTTTGGAGCATGGGACTGACTGTTAAAAGACCCAAGATGATCATTGATAATAAGAAAAGACATGCATGCATTGTCCTACTACATTATACTACTTTATATGTTGTAAAACATCTGAAAGACTGCACTGATTTAAGTGAGTGTTACCAATGATTCATTAGTATAAAATGGGAGTTTGGAAAGAGCAAATGAAAACTGCACATCACAAGCATTCAGATTCCTCCCCTATGACCACAACGGAAATATATCTAGTGTTTTGGCACAGCACAGATCGCCCTCTGAAGCTTCCTGCGCTTCCTCCCTGTGGTCCTGTTGGAACTGTCATGATAATTACTATTTAGACTTATTGTTGAATAAATTACAAAAAAATACATATTTATCTCCCTAGTTTTTTTGCATTGGCAGTGACTATTTTATCCCTAATTTATTTGTGGTACATTAACCCTTGAGATGTTGGGTTAAATCAATAAGTCAATTAAATATCTTATTTTTAACTTCCTGTAGGAGGCACGTCACCTGCATGATTCCATGGAAATAGAAACATTCTCCATGGAGATAAATATGTTTACAACATTACCATGAAAACAATCAGGAGGCCAGATCAGGTCAGTGTAGATACAAGCTCACTCAACGCACATTTATGTTTTTCAATGCAATAAATACAACCAAAATGAAACAAATAGGTAACATGGGTCTACCTCCTTTCAGAAAAAGAAGTTTAGTAGGTTAGACTTGAATTCTATGATAATGTTAGTGGAATAAAGTGGTCTTCAATATCATTCTTTATCGTGATATTTTATGAAACAACATACCGTCATATGCTTCAAACATTGTTATCGTGTCAGGCCTAGTTGGAACTGTTCACTTGGCGGGTGGAGTCTGGTTTATTTAGAGTTGCACAGG
>KN488461.1:12300-30164 GCA_000787155.1 Scartelaos histophorus | reverse complement strand
GCTGAACCATAGTGATGTGCTGTAATGCTGCCTGAAAGCACCACTTGCCACATGCGCTGCCATCCAATTCCCAGTGTATGTGACCTGGGGATGTTCTGACATAATTGAGCATTAAATGATGAAGGGGTGACGAATGACGGGCATTTGAGTTCGCCGCCTGGGCATTTGACACGTTTCAGACAAGCCCAATGGGGATGTATTTATGCTGCTGCTGATGTGAGCTTCAGCCACAATGTACAACAGTAATCATGATAATAATATGGACACAAATGACGACAGAACGCTGCCATCATGGGAAACTGCTGACAACCATGTTTATTTTAATTTACTGCTGACTGCCGTTTCCATAAATTGTAATTCTTAGAGAGAATCTTTCCTCGTACAGATGTACTGTAAAAGCAGCTCTTAGGGTAAGAATGAGAAGTCTGTGCACGGACCTCTTAGGGTGATAGGATTCTCAAATTTAAAAACTAGGAAACACCCTGGTTGGGATGGGTAGTATAAATAAAATTGTGAAAAGGGCACATAACATTGTCCACTTGAGGGGATCAGACTGGTGAAAAATTTAGACACTTGGTTTAGTCCTTTTCAGTCCTGTTTAGTCCTGTTTAGTAATGTTTTAGACCTGGTTAAGACCTGACTTAGAACCAATACAGTCCTGGTTTAATCCTAGTTTACTCCTGGTTTAGATCAAATTGGTCTAAAATGGGCACATCTCTGACATTTCTTGTATAAAACTGAGTCATAAATCTGCTTGGACAGGGGGCACAGGGCTCAAAACTGGGAATCTAGGACTATCTAGGGACATCTGAGCACCCTAGATCTGTATCCAAGATGTAAAGCATTTTCATTTTCTGTGAACCAAGAAGTGAGACTGCATTCCGACCAATTATAAAGTTCAGTTTCATTATTCAAGTTTCTGAGAAGGAAACAATCAGGCACACAGGGAGGGTTAAGAGGGAGTTTCTAAAACAAACTTTTCCCTTGTTTTATTCAAAAAGTTCATAGATTAGGTTCAGATGACAGAGCCTTGGGAATTGCCCTGCATATTTATAGAATTCATTACCATTTTACAAGGTGTGGACACTGGATTTAAGCAGCTGCCACTCGCCCACAGCTTTAAAACTGTCCTGGAGCCAGTCTTAAAGCCCGGCCTTGGCTCCACCCTCATTTTACCATCGTCTCACACACAGACAACACACACACACACACACACACACACACACACACACACACACACACACACACACACACACACACACACACACACACACACACACACACACGCACGCACGCACGCACACACACACACACACACACACACACACACACACACACACACACACACGGAGTGCCACTTTATGCAGCATCAGAGTGGTCAGATAAGCGGGGTCCAGAGGAGCAGAACGTCCTTCAGGTCTGCTGCACTCAGACACACTGAGCTGGTGACAGAGGCTCTGGATGTGCTCTACAGATGATAGTGAGCTGATAAACACCAGAGACAGACGCAAATGTGCCAATACAGCCATCTGTGCAGGATATTAAAAAGGAAATGACAGGCCAGCATAAAAACTCACGGCGTGTAGTAATGATAGATTTAGTGATTCAAAAGACTGCAGGCGTCGCACAAAACTCTAGTCAGAACAATACATTTGTCAAAAGAGAGCATACAGTGTGGCCGCTTCATTTATCTTCAGGATCAGATCAAATTTGGCCAGTAATGCAAAAGTAATAATACTGTGACCACTTAAACAAAAAAGGGATTTAAGGGAAATCTCAGTCCACCCTTGAAGTCTTAAGTGTTTTCATAGCAGCAGGTAGTGAGTTCCAAACCCCGCAGGAGTCCACCTCTCATGTGTCTCCTGACATAGGAGTTTCCCCAACCCCCAAAACAAACAGAGCATCTGACACAGAGCAGACCCAAGGGGCCCCAGCCTTTGTCCAGGGCCCAACGCCAACTGTGATCAGGAGGGAGTGTTGCTGATCCACAAGAGCAGACACTTCATTCAAAGAAACAGAAGCTACAAACTGTAGAAAACCAAACTTCAGAATCTTATTGTAACTATAAAAACACACATTTATACTGTAGGAGATCAGCTGAGACAGGAAAGAAACAAAGCAAACGATGCTTTCCCAGCCGGAGGCTTCATTATGTCAGAAATGAGCACATAACTGCGGCGGCTTAGAGCAGCAGAGCGTGAACGTGTCCCTCTGAAACATCGCACTAAATTAGGGATTAATGGCCTTTCTGTGGAGTTCACAACTATTTCAGTTTTCAGCGTCATTAGAGCAGAGGAGTGTAAAAAGTTATAGACACTGCAAAACACAATGCCATTTCTATGTCAAAATCAATTTTTAATTTCTCAAAGCTTATACTAGTTCTTTTGTATATACATACTTTAACTTGCTACTACAGTGATACTATAAATCAACCGCACTGTATTTCAATAAAATAGTGTGTAAACACCCATGTGGAGTCAACAGGCAGGGAAAAGAGTGTTGGACGGAGTCCAGAGAGCTAAAGGGATTACAGTGTGATACCAGGCCACAGACAGTTCAGACTGAGGAGGGCCACTGCACCTCCCTCAACATTCCTGGGTCTCTCCTTCACTTCATTACATGAAGCAAACCCTGCTGTGAAACTTTTCCTGTGCGCTGATAACATGATGTTTAGCCAAGGTAACTTCATCATTCTGAGTAAAAACTGTGAATATTTTTTGTACTGTGATTAAAAAAGGAAACTAAACTATGGACTGACACACTGATGACACATTTCTAGACTTTCCCATTAATAGTAAGACCACCCATAGTCTAAAATGCTCCCCCATAGTCTTAAAAAATATGGGGTAGACAATGACAACAAAATGTCTTTTGTTGCTCCATATACATACAAAGTAACTACTTTAGCTCAAAAGACTTCTAAAATATGAAATACAGGCAATAAGTGACATTTAAACTCCACAATTAATATGAAAAAACATTAGCACTATAGTTAGAATCACCATAGTTTGAACAAACTCTATGGGAAACACTGCACTGCTCCAGCCCACTACATTTAAAGACCAACCTGAGGGGCCTTCACACTCATGTTGTCCAGGTTTGTGGTCTAAATTTAGACATTGCCTGTAGGACACAACATAATAGTGGACTCCTCTGTACAAATACACTTGTACAGAGTATATGTTATTGCACGAGCACAGATTTTCAGAGGATATTCAATAGTTGCTGAAAGGTCCCCGAGGACAGAGGCAAATGGTGTATTGACAGAATACTTTGTAATAACTGTGAAAACATCAATTCCTTTACAAATGCCTCCACAGCAGCACAGCGTGTACGGACCCAGAGTGTCCACAGCACGTAACTCAGCCTTCCTGTCCTCTGTCTACACTTCAGGAGGACATCGAGATAAGACTGCTGCTAAAAGATAACACCATGGATAATCCTTTTCCTTTCCTCGTCTTGTCTGCGTCCTGCCCCATGTTAAAGGGCCCAAATTCCACTATTTTCTCATCTATGTGACAATGTTGTTTCCTCATCCAAACATTTGCTTTGTTTTTCAAATTTTTAACCAGACAAACCCTGCATATTTAGGCTTTAGAGTTCTTCTTTCAAACACTTCTGATGTCATGTGCTAATACAGGAAATTAGCAATTACCAATGTGTTTTTAAACTCCACACACCTTCACTAGAATCATTAGATTATTTCAGACCTAGAATTGCCAATCTCTTCTGAAATAAATGTAAAAGTTAGCTGTAAAATACTGCTTCATGACATCACAAGGTGGAACAGAGCATTTTGAGCTTTGGAAGTAGACAGAATAATGATAAAATCTTACTCAAACATGTGTAAATGAAACAAAACACAAGTCCAGGTATGTTTTTGAGGAGGTAACAGCATTTTAACAGATCTAAAAGTTCACAAAAGTCATATATATTGCGTAACATTGGACCTTTACTATTGCGGGCTCTGTGCAGCTCTCACTTCTCTGATGCAGGTGAGCGGAGTGCACCTGAATGCGGGGCCCTGTAGGACGCCACAGGCAAACACTGTCAGGAGCTGTTAGACTTTAACAGAGGACGCTGCTTTGATTCATGCCTCCAGCTCAGACACTCACCCCAGACCACTCCAGCGCACAGACAAACAAGTGAATGGAGAGTTAAAAATAACCCCACCACCAGCCGAAACTAATTGCAGCTCTTTTCTATCTGACAAAAACTGACTAAAATGTGCAACCAAATCTAAATTGTAACCAAAACTAGCAATTAGCAAGAACTGCAAATATTTAGCAAACACATTTTCTTTTACAAATGACAAATTATTCCCTATTATTATGAAAAAATTCAAAACTGCTCCTGTAGTTTAGACCTTTATAAACATATTTGAAAATGCGCAAAATTCTTGGATTAGTTTAGCAGTTCATATTGAACTCTTCTCTCAATTATTAAATCTTCTGGATGTGCCTGGATTATGAACTTTCAACAAAATCCTGCCATCAAAACATTAAAAGTGCATCAAAGTGGAATTGCATTGCCCATCCACAAAAATTGCAATTAGATATTTTTTGAAAAGCAGTCCTAACTACGGATGTAATAATATCCAAATCTCTGTACTTTGTGGAGGCAAACAAAACGGTGAATATGCTACTTTTACTTTGCCTTGACAAACTTTTGGTTCTCTCATAATCCAAAAACCTAAAATTTATAAGTGCTTAATAACATCAGGGTAAAGGATCATGGGCTATGTCGTTTTTTTATAGTTATTGCTGCATTAAAGCTATAAATTTAAGCAAAGACACTTGTAATTTCCATATATTGTGATGCCCCAGGTTATTATTAGACACTTTCGGCAATAAAATATCACAATATTTCAGTTATTACATCCATAATCCTAACACTGAACATGAGAACTGAAAAAAAATGTAGAAAATGATGCTGGCCCTAGAAGTCACTGGTTTATAAAGAGGACCTAAAAGCCTTAGACCAGAGACTGTCAGAGCAGCAGAGCAAGTGCCACAGATCAGCGACAGCAGCAGATACAGGAACACATGATTAACTGTGTGCATGAACATGATGGACCAGCAGCAGTAAATTGGACTTCAGACCATGAAATTACTTCAGAATCAAAAGGCAAAAGCTGTGCCATCTTCTAATAGAGTATATTGGATGGAAGTTACCACAACATACAATCATAAGTCTATAATTAAGTAATTTGTTGAAAGCCCCACCAAAAAAAAAACCAAAAAAAGATCTTTAAAAATGTATAATATTGCTTTGAAAAAATCTCTGAGCTGCTTTGCCTTTCCACAGATCTGACTCTTACTTCATCTTAATTGTCCTCATGGCTATAATATTCTGCAGTATGGCATAAAACTTATCTGCGTGGAGAATGTTCTGCAGTGTGGTTTTAACTATCCCAGAAGGTTATGTAGTCCTTTGACATTACAAAAATGGCAAAAACAACAAGTCTTTTACAGGAATTTTACAGTTATTTCAGTTTTGGTTCAAATCAAGCACAAACACTGGCACCAACTCCTGGATCCTTAAATGACCTTGAAGTTTACAGCCTTTAAGAGGTTATTTCTCTGGTGGGAGTTAAGTGCTTCTGTCTTAAAACTGCAACACAAGCTGATTCCGTCATGATCCGGTGGTCTAACCCCTGACACGTCTAGACGGGGACGCTACATGGCTTAGGTGGAGCGTCTTGGATCAGTGTAGAGAGATGGGCTTGTTACTGGCCACTACAGCAAACCCACTTTGCACAAAACTGCCTCAATACTGTGCAAACATGAGGAAAAGCAGCATCATTTATTCATCATCAATTATGTCAAAATCTCATCTTTCCGTTTTTGTCTATTAAAAAAAGTCTGTGTTGGCTCAAAACGTCTCATAATATTAAACCTATATTATTATAAACCTGTTGTGTAATTACTTTTCATTTAGATGTTTTACCCTATGCAGTTTGTGTTTAAATAAAATGTTATATTTTCTGTTTCTCCCCTAGGATCAGTTGATAATGATACTTAATGTCAAAGTATCAGCATCTGTATTAGAACAGAAACAGCTGGATTAGTGCATCTATAGCACTGCCTAATTGTCTCTGAACAAGATTTGTGGACTCAACAGCACAAATTATTTATCATCAGTTGTGTCCAAATCTCACCTTGTTTCATTGTAGTGGACCCAATCTTTTGTGTCATCTCATTTTGTCTCATTCCACCTTTAATGCTAAGAATAGCCGCAAATAAAGCCATATCGAGACCCCATCAGGCTGCAATTGTCCCGGTCTCCAAAGCTCGGGGGACTGGTGGACACGTGTCGACTGATATAACAGCGATTAATCATTAATCAGAGGCTCATTAGTGTGCGGCTGTAGTGTGCTGGCATGTGCTATGGACGATAACTCATGTCTCTGCATTGATTTCCTCTCCATTTCACCGCACTTTAAAAAGGGTCCATATTATGCCATTTTCTGATTTTAGCTGTAATGCATTGCCCTAATCACAAATATACCTGAAGTTGTGTTTTGTTTTTCATATTTAGCTTTTTTAGTAATTTAACTCCATACACTCTTGATAAAATTTGTATGATTTCAGCCCTAGAATTTACAATTTCTATCAAATAAAAATGCAACTGTTAACTTAAAAATGGCTGCTTCATGACATCACAAAGTGGAACAGAGCATTTTCAGTTTTGTAGATGTGGACAGACTAATAATAAAATACAATAAATAAATTAAAACACAACTCCAGGTATGTTTTTGATGAGCAAACAACATTCTAACATGGCTTAAATCCCACAAGAGATAATTTTGCATAGGACCTTTAAACAATGAGGCAGAGAATAAGACGGATAAGCATCAGAGGTTGATTCTTCTCTCCGCTCACTGTCCAGAGAAGGCGTTTCAGGCGGCTATAATGTGTACATGAATTAAACATAGCCCCATTAAGACACTTAACAGCTGGTTCTTGGAGATCTCAGTAGTGCGGAGTAGAGCCCTTTGTGCCTGCTTATTAATACAGCAGCACTCCAGATTAAGGTTGGAGGTAATAGGGATTCGGACCGTCATAAAGCTACTACCACAGGGTTATTTTCAGAGCAATCTCATCTCTCTAGAGGCCAACAGGGCCAGCTGCCGATTTCCTCACATGGTGGCGAGATGCACTACGGTAATTAAATGTGTGTTATGGTGAGCTGACCTTGCCGTGGTTAGGGCGCTGATCCTTTCCCATAGCAGCCTAACAGATGCACTGCTCATCTTAGCAAGAGATGACCACATGGATACAGAGAGGGGCCGTTAGGAAAACCGCAATCCAAGCACAAAAATCAATGTAAATGTCAAGAATAAGATGATGGGAGATTCATCGCTTCCCAGATACTAATCGATATTTAAACTGTAGAAACTGGATACTCATTAGAGAAGACATCGTTACTTGAAAAATTCAATAAATAGCACACAGTTGGCCCTTTCCTGAAGGCGATTCCATAAGAGCACGTGTTAATATTAGAATTTACAATTTCCATATAAAAAGAAGTGCTTTAAAAGGTGCATTGTGTAACTTTTATTGTGGAGCGTCTGCCAACACCTAGTGTCCATATATCTTTGGCAACATGGCATTTAACATATTCATATTCAGATCTGTAGAGAGGCAAAAAGGCTGACAATGAAAATGCTTTAAAAGGTTTTAATTATGTTTTTGAGCAATAAAAATAAGTGTCATTTAAGGTAGATAGATTTTATGGCATACTGTGGAAACTTCTAATTGTCTCCACGCAGACCCTGTCCCTGAAAAGTTGCGTAGTGCACCTTTAAATCATCCTGGCGATATTGAAATCAATAGAAATTGAGTGTGAATTTTTATTACCATGACAACAGTTCCCCCACTAATAAATGGCCCTAGACTGAGAGTTCACGGGGCAGATAGGGTGGGACTCATAAAGTCAGGTTTGTATCTTTTACTATGAAGGCTGTGTTCCCTTGAGAGCGCTGCATCCAATCTAATCTGTGGTAATGCTGCGTTATGAAACAAAGTGTTTTCTTGCCTCAGCAATGGAAGAGATTAGTGACTACTTTACAACAAAGCATTGTGCAGCATCATTAAACAGATAATCCAAAATGAACACATTATTGACGGAGAAAAAAATGTATTAAATTATAACTAAACAAAAAAAATTATAAAATTGTTCTAACCTACTTTCCTTTGTATAATACAGTTTTGACAATAGTGGGAGTCAAATGTCATTTTAATAATATTTAACACTGGCCCTTACATAAAATGGGCTATTGTGGATGGTTTAAAATACATTTTCTGTGAACTAGGTTGTTAACATTGTTCCCTAGAATTTAACATAACGATTAAACAACTGCACAGAGAGACTTGAAGTAATCCCAAAGCACCAAGTGGGACAAATATAATTTCCTTCAAACCTGCAACAACAATATATAAATAACAAGACTTTTAAGACAACGTAGAGCAGAAGATAAGAAGTACTAAACTGCCTCACAAATGCTTCAATGCCACTCAGACTTAAAACCAATTTCTTCTTCTTCTTCTGGTCACCATATTTTTAGATTAGTCACACAATTAGCAGCGCAATGGTTCTTCGCAAAGCACTGGATTATCGCTATAAGAGGAAATGTTTAATCATCTTCCCACAGCACAGAACTATAGAAGACAGACACAGAAATTATCTGTGAAGGATGATGTATGCAGGGAGGAATTAAACTATACAGAGTAATGAGGATTGTAAACATACAAACTACTGAGAGGTTTTCATTTATGAACCATTAAAGCAGAACACAACATAGTAAAAAATGCAAAGTATAACGTGTGAGGAAAAAGGATGATATAGAATTAATGTTTTGGCCATAGTTTAAATATTAGAGTTGCATGACTGTGATTGTTATTGATTGATTATAGAGTGAACAATGTAAAGAATAAATAAGTCCCAATAAACTAATACAAGAATCACATGCATTTCAGAACATGTTTGTAGGTGCAAGATATTTCTACAAAAAAGCAGAGAACATTCTATCCAAATAATTGCAGCCTTAGCAAACTAATAATTGCAAGTCAAATTGTGATCTCGAGTCCATTGCAGTGTATTGTGCTGCCTTGTTAAACATGGTTTGAAGCGGTTCTGGTCACACGGTTTACATGCCAGTGGGGCTGCACGGTCATCAGGACCACAGGGCGGGGCACCAGGGGCATTACTGGGGGCACCAAGTGGCTCCGTGATGAATGTGCTTGTTGTTTATCGGCCCAACTCTGTGATGATGACAGATGGACTCAGAGCGGAGACAAGTCGCTGCTCTCACCTTGTTCAATAAATGGATGTGCTGAAACTTTCGCACATTAAGACCACGCAAGTCAAACACTATAGACTTACTCAGACTGATTTGCTTTAGAGCAGTTTGAAAGTGTTTCCAAAGAAAGTGGGAAAGATTTGAAACACTTGAGGGGTCTGAAGTGGACCACGGCGTTAAAAAAAATAAATAAGCTTTAGATTTTATTTCTTGAATAGCTTATGTCAACCAAAAACACCATTTGATATGTTTAGGACATAGACTGTATAAAAAAGTGGACTAAGCGAGTGTGACGTCACTCATAGTGTTTAGCGTCGCTCAAATGAGGCTCGCAATGTTAACGGTTACAGGAGCGAATCTGGAGCCAGATGAATACGATTTATTTGACTAAGAAAATAGCGAAAAAAAAATTCAGGATCATGTAGAGCGGGTTAATAAGAACATTTTAAGACCAAGATGAAGAGAATCACTGCAGCAGTTACAGAGAGACGAGCGACAAGATCCTAATGTAAGTCAATGGGAGCCAGAGTCAGAAGGAGCCAGAAGAGCCTCCTGTCGCACTTCCTATTTGGCACGCGGCGGCTAACGCGTTAGCTATGTCCATTCATATATACGGTCTATGGTTTAGGAGAGGTCAGTTCAGCTGTTCACGTAACAATCCCCTGAAAACCACTGCACACAGACATGACCATTTCCAGGGTCCTAAGTTGCAACTGAAAATTAGCGAAGCATAAACGCTCACATGAGACGGTCTCCTGGCCTCTAAACAATCAGCCCTGACCTTTAAGAGCCCACGGGCCACTAATTTGAATCATTGATCCAAAACTGTTCCACAGCTTAACTCACTGGACATTATTGTATCTTTGATTTACATACCACTGAGGGCGCAGCGGTCAGAAGGTCAACACTTCGGTCAAAGCATTAGAGAAATTAGAAGACATAGAACTTGAAATATCTGTCAGTGTAACATTGACTTCACGACCAGGGGGCTCAAGTAAAATGGTGCCAATATATCTTCTATAATAACACCTTGGCAGCAGCCCAGGAGGCACTTGTACTCGCTACCTGTGAAAAAGAAATGAGCTCAGAATACAGAGCGGCTGCGCACCCATTAACAGGACTCAGAAACAAGAGCCACTATTAATCATGCTCCCAGATTCTCCACGAGGCAATTTGTCTATTCAGTAATTCGGAGATGAAATGGAGGGAAAATAAGGAGGAGGTGGGATAATGTGGCGTGGTAGAGGCGTTATGGGGGTTTAAAAGGTGCACAAGGTAACATTTCTTGTGCTTTTCCCCATGTAGATGTTATAGATTTGTCTGGAATTAAACTTGAATTGACTGAATTATGGAAGTTTTTTTTAATTTACTGAAAAACACAAATTCTTTCTGTGTCATCTCCACAGATTTGACCTATAACTTTGCCTTGTGCCACTGCCTGCTTGTCTCCAAATGCCATATTTTTGTGGAAGACGACATTTACTGTGAGGTAGCTGCTCGTATTTCCACAGATCTGACCTGCAACTTTGGTTTTTATGGAGATACGCACGTTTAATGCCATAGTTTAGAATATTCCAGGCAAAGCAGTAGCATAACCGTGGAGAAAAGCAGGCGACGAACGAGAATAAATCACATAGTGCATCTTTAATACCCGGAGAAAGGTGAACGGGACTTGGCACGGGCCTCTTATAACGCTGCCATGTTAAAATATTAATGTCCGTGTGAATATTCATGTGCGGTCGCCACCATCATGAGGCGTGGAGGACAAAGCGGCGTCTCTGGAGTGAAAGCCAATCCGGCGCGTTCTTGCTTTTATTTCCAAGGACGGCGACCGGAGGCAGAGCGCCGGGTGCTGGACCGAGGACAGGCTGCGGGTGCTACACGCTGGTACCCTCGGGTGCTCTGACGTGACAGGTGGTCCTGACCGGCGCGTGTGGAACGGTGACCCCGAGTCCTCGCTGTCAGTTTGACTCTGATGAGGAAAGCTTAAAGCAGCGGAGAACTCGACTCCTGAGGCACTACATGTTCTGTGCACAATCTGAACTGAATAGAACAGATTTTTCGCTCCAGTCTATGGTAAATTAAGTGTTTGATTATTTGAGTATTTGCTGAGAGAGAAGGTGCGTCATTGGCCTTAAAATGGAGCGAACAAACACATGAAATGAAAGTAGATCTCACATATATAAGCCTGCAAAACATAACCTAACAAACTTAAAATGAACTTGCACAAAAGGAGAGCATCTTATGAAAAATGACGTAATAAGTGGATAATACAGTTAAATTATGAATAATATTTTGCATACACGTGCCAAAATCAGCCTGCATTAAAACATAAGCCTACACTAAAAAAGACAAATACACCAGAAACAAGAACTGACAGATTAATTGACTTTTATATGGTTAGATAGTTATAATATTGCTTGTAAGAAAGGTAATATATACTTCTTATATATATATTCTTCAGTATTTGTTGGTATGGTGGGGCAGTTTAAAAGCGGATCAGGCTCAAAACTCAAGTGCCCGGCGACAGAAACCCAACAAATCGCAGAAAAGAGCGATGTTATAATGAGTTTTACAAGAGAACATGAGATCAATAACTATAAACCCGCGCCACATCGCAGAATATTGTAATAATTCTCCTTAAAACACTGGACTTAGTTTGTTTTGGCTTCTTGTCGAGTGACCTTCGCTCGATGGCAGTTTCAGAGATGTTAACACTCACATTTGTTCACAACACACAACACGTGAATCTGTAAAATATCAACATTAACCGAACATGGTTTTAAAGACTACACAAAACCTTATAGCAGACCATTTCTTAGGTGTGACATATTTTACATTCCATTCACTTCTTGTCATACAACTGAAATAATCTCAACAAACGCCACATTTTAAGCTTCTTTTCACGCCTTGCAAAAAGTATTATCTCATTACTATGACAAGGATCTTCCAAAACGCAACTTATAAGCATTGACTCCTACTCTTACTGACCATTAGACTGTATATATACATGGAAATAGCTAAACACGCTGGCCGCAACATTCCAAATAGGAGGTTCGGATGCAGACTTTTCCAGCTCCTACTGAAACCACGGTCTTAAAATGTTTGTATTAATCTGTTCTAAATGATCCTGGGTTGGTTTTCAGCATTGCAAGCTTCATTTGCGTGCCGCTGAACATTATGGGTGACGTCCATCCAGTCTATGCTTCTAACACATTCACAAATATAAAGAATAGTTTCCCATTGTTCCGTGACTTCATGAAACTTGCAAACATCTCAAATCAGGCCATAATGCAAACGCTGCGAATAAACACGAACCTGATGTGAATACAATACGCCAGAGTTCACCATTGTTCCAAACACAGTGGAGCTGGTTTACGGTAAAAGAGGATCTTAAATGTGACGTACATTTGAGAAGGGGGAAGGGAGGATTGTGGGTAAAGTGAGCACGCTGGCTGCGACAAGTGTCTCTGTTTTCAAAGGTAACCAGGCAACGGGCTCCAGTCAGGGCCTTTGCTCTGAGGCTTATCAGGTAACTGCATTCAGGGCCCGCTGATACTGCTCCAGGTTTGTTTGTCTTGGGTTTGAGGCATTGCCCTTTACCTTTTCCTCCCAAAACCAGAGATTATATATGGGATATGAGGCCAGGACAAGGTGAACTCTGTGTTGAAACAGTGAAGACATTTTTAAACAAATTATTGAAGAACAAATTAAATGTTTAGCAACGTGGGAGTGGAAATTCTTTACCGATTCAGATATCACACGCACGAAAATGTATGTTTTTTGGGGGAAATTTCCTGCAGCTGCCATGAAGAAGTTCAGTCGCGGCGTCATTAGCGTTGGTGTAGATTTCAGAACGGAGCTACAGTGAAATCCAAAAGCCGTAACCCTGCACACTACATTATTATTTTTATCAAGTAACTCAAAACTTACATTTATCAAGACAACTTTGACTGAACATGACTGAAAATCTATCTAAGCACCTAATGTATTGTCTTTATAGTAACAAAGACAATACATTAGGTGCTTATATATTTTAGCAATTACCAGAAATGATTAAATTATAGAAGGAAATGCCAGATTATTGAAGAATAAAGCAACATACTTATCATATTAAGCCATTTGTGCAGTGTAGGTTAATGCGTCTTTCTCATGCTGACATTGGTTTGTTAGTATATAATAAACATGATTAAATAGAAGAACTACACTAGTGATAAAACAATTTTGTAGGGAAGTTTTTGTTAATCATAACTGAAGTGACATTCTCTTCATTTGAGCATTGGGATTACGTAAAGACACATCGGAGTAGTCGAGCTGAAGAGAGAAATTGTTCAAATGTTTTGTCATTAAGCAGAGGTTAATGCGATGTTGTGCCACATCAGAACAAAATGTTATGAGTCTGCCAAATATTGTTCTTGTGTGGTGAAGTGGAACAGCATCCAAATGACAGGGCCGTGATGCCATTAAGATGGTAATGAGCCTCAAAGTGTACACAACCATGTGAATCCAGAAACAAAAGGCCACACTGCACCACACACTGTCTCCCAAACATACACCAGCAGTGCCCCGATTTCGTCTGAGGGGCTTTAGGAGACACAATACAAAAGCTTTTACTAATCAGCACACGGGAATGCCACTGCCAATCGGAGCATTCTATGGAAAATCTATGGGAATGCAATTTGGAACTGCTGGAAAAACTGAACAGAGTAAAAAGTTTCACATGATTGTTCACAGTGGGAGGAGTGATTGGACAGTTTCAGTCGAAATTCCAGTGAGGAGACTGTCACGCCCAACTCACAGGAAATACGTGGATAATACAGTTAAATTATGAATAATATTTTGCATACACATGGGCCAAAATCAGCCTGCATTAAAAAAGACAAATACACCTGATTAGAATATATACAGAAACAAGGACTGACAGATTAATTTACTTTTATATGGTTAGTTATAATATTGCTTGTAAGAAAGGTAATATATAGATCTTAAATATCTATTCTTCAGTATTTGTTGGTATTTGGTGGTAGAAGCAGATGGCAGACAGGAGCAGTGCATCAGCTACAGGTTTTTAAAGCGGATCAGGCTTTTGTCAAAACTCAAGTGCCCGGCGACAAAATCCCAACAAATCGCAGAAAAGAGCGATGTTATAATGAGTTTTACAAGAGAACATGGGATCAATAACTATAAACCCGTGCCAGATGGCAGAATATTGTAATAATTCTCCTTAAAACACTGGATTTAGTTTGTTTTGGCTTCTTGTCAAGTGACCTTCGCTCGATGGCAATTTCAGAGATGTTAACGCTCACATTTGTTTATAACACACAACACGTGAATCTGTAAAATATCAACATTAACCGAACAATAAAAGAAGAACCTGTTTTCCCACAATAGAAGTTCCTCCTTAAATGAGCAGCGTCGGACAAGGAATCCAAAAGGCACCAGCGCGCATGAGGACGACGGTAAACTGACCCTGGTGTGATAAAAGTGAACCAAACTAAAGAGAAATAAAGAAAACTTACCCATAAAGAGGCAGAGCAGCGCGCAGCAGAAGCGCACAGCCAAAAGCTCCATTTCTGTGTCTGTTACTCCGGGACTGGCTCAAACTTAACCGGACAAGTTTGGTTGAATTCGTCCGCGGTGATCAGGCTCGACTGAAGCATCCAAACTCCACTCCTCTTGTCTCCACCTCTTCTCTCCACCCTTTACTCTCCACCCTCCTCTTCTCTTCTCTCCACTCTCTGCAGGTGCACCGGGGGCGCGCACACGAGCCCGGGGAGCGCGCACAGGGGTCACGTGACAGACGCGCGCGGACGAGAGGCAACAGCGACACCTGCTGGTACCGAGGGGTTTATTAGGATCGATATTATGATCATTGTACTTCATGGATGCTGCAGGGAGAGCAGGGAGTCCACAAACATTACACCGAGCACAAGAGCCACAGGAGAGGCAGAAGAGCCACAGGAGAGGCGCACACAGCGGGGGGCAATAGTGGGAGTCACACGTGCAATTAGCACATGTGACCAGCAGTAGATGAAGTACACTACTAAAAATCTACTTAAGTAAAAAGTATCATTAATTTGTTAAAGTGTTAAATGTTGTGATAATTTCAGATTAATTTATGTTTGTTGAAGCTTGTACTTAAAGCCTTTATTCAGGATGTTACCATGAACATGGTAAAAAATAACCGTCCCTCCCACCCTAAAATTAGTATATCAAAAGTACTTTTCAGACCAATTAAAAATCAAGTTGAATAGAAGGTACATATACTACAGTTACTGCTTTTACTTTGCTACTTTTCAGCACTGGCTTTGACATAACCATTGTACCTTAATAAGGCTTAGAACAGTACATTGGTCTGTATCACACTACAAATTACTTCAATTTGCAGTAAAAGTACTGCCCATCATTATCAGAACCAATTCAGCGGGTCTGAAGGCCAAATGGGCCTTAAGCTCAGTATGCACCAATCCTTCATCCCCTATCAGGGACACCCCTGCACTAGTGTTCAAGAACCAAGTCAGAAAATAGTCCATACAGCTACCACCAGAATTACAAAACACAAGTTTTTATTGTGTATGTATTAACTACGGCTAAACTAAGTTTTAAATAGGACACACAAGGATATAGTTCTTAAATCCATATCAGGTTATAGTTTATGACAAAAGGGTTGTTTGATTGTGGATTCTACATATATCTACAAACTATCACATACAATATTAATAAACATATTAGACACAAAATACAAAGCCATTCAAACAGCAAATTTACTGATCCTGTTGAATACTGATTGTGCTAAAAAAGTTTCATGTAATACATAGATTGATAGAGCACCAATGGAAACAAAATGTGTGCCACATCAACAATACAGAAATACAAATCCTTAAATACTGACTTCATTAATTCCACAAGTAGACTGTAGACAGAACTTAATGTACAGAATCAGTACTTTAGAAACCATGATCAAGATGCCAGGGAATTTTTTTCTATAAAACTTCTTAACTTTAAGCCTTGAAATCTACACAATGAATAAATTAAATATTAGCTCATAGAACAAAGTGGTACAATAAAATTCACAATTGTAAAAATACAGTACGTCTTGGCTCCATATGTAGGACTAAAATCTTACCCTCCTATAAAAGTGATTTTGCAAACTCTAACAAACTGTCTAAAGTGCAAAAAACTGTTATAAAAATATTAGTATAAAAATCTAGTTATAAAAACATTGGTCAGTCATTTTAGAGTTTTCAAGGTTTAATGTCCAATGTGAGTGAGCGTCACCAGGACTTTTTAGTAGAACTGATGAAAGTTGGGTGGAGCTCCCCAGTATCCATGATGGTGATGTCTCTGTGCAGCGTGGGCCCACATATATGGTCTTACCCACGGGCTCGGCGCGTGTCTGTGACGAGGTCTTGGCACTTGGTGTGGCTTCGGAAACATGTTACCACCTCTTCTTTCCATCCTTTGGGAGTGACCCTGAGCCCAATTATTTGCCTGTGAGACAAATAAAATGCAATAAATACATAGATTACTATTAAGCCCCATTGACAAATACTTCCGAGTAAATCACACACTCAAGTGACCCTCACTCACACACTCAAGTCATTCACACACGCACCAGTGCCAGAACAGTGAACATTCGTCACACCTGTGTCATCATTGTGCCCTTTGTTTGCATTTTTTGTGCAAAGTTTGGACCGTGTTAAAGTTTGTATCCACAAATGATTTTTTCACCAGTAAAATCACTAGTCAGGCCAAAGCTGGCACATTATCAGACAGAAGTAACATAGACAGCTACTGGGGTGAAGAGTGAGAACACATCAGGGGCGGATCAGCCCAGATCTAATTACGGATGTTAGCTTCAACATTATGGTTCCTAGCTAACAGGTATCCAAGAGGTAATTCCCTCTACTTATGTCACATCTGTGTCCAACCAGAAGGGAAATTACAAAATAAAAAATTAGGCTTTTTTTTTTAACAAACAAACAAACAAGCTCATAAGGTGCATAGGATCCAAGCTGTGGTAATTGTGTGGCTTTATTAACATAAAGCAAGATGAAATGATAATCTGGTAAAATAAAAATAACAGTACCTTGTGATTAAAACCGCTACGGTTTGGTATCGTGAAAGGGGATTTTCGTGAAGTCTCCTCATCCGAAGAAGAACCAGAGTGGTAGTCCGACGTTACTCTCTCCAGGGCTTTGGTCACCTTCTTTGCAAGTTCTTTTTCATCCTCATCTTTGGACAATGTGGCCAAAGGGAAGAAATCCCTGTACTCCTCATATCTAAAACAGAAAATAAGTAATGATGAAAAACAAACCAAGTGTTTTCCACAGGGGTATAGACTATAGTGGCATAGGAAATACTTATTTGATTATATTAAGTTAAATATATCTACTGGAAAAATAGGACTGTCCACAAAGAAGTAGTTACTTAATACATTTATAACAATCCAGTACAAAATGTATATAATATTTTTCTAAACTCATTTATTGCTTAGCTAGTGCTAGACCGTGGAAGGTGGTGATCAGTGTTATCTATTCATGAGAAACAGTGCAAACCG
>KN488461.1:0-12271 GCA_000787155.1 Scartelaos histophorus | reverse complement strand
AAAAAAAAAAAAGAAAAAAAAAAAAGTTAATTTAAATAATAGTTAAATTTAAATTAAAATCTCACCTGCAACAAACTTCGCCAGGATCCACCCATAATGTTAGCTCATCTGGCAGTTTAAGATCTTTGTACTCAATCCCACTTTCCTGACAAGCTCGAAGAATCACTGGGTCCTGTCTGTAAAATGTATTAATTCGTATAGACCTGTAACAAAATTAGGATGTCATATTATATTTCATGTTTGTTTGTTTTGTCCATTGACTATCAGCATCCCATAATATACTAGTAGGCTATAGTGTGGCATTACCTGTATGCCTGGCCTTTGCTAGGATTGTCAGGATACCAGTGCTCCTTGAATTTATCTTGGAGTGCGACAGCCAGTCTCTCAACGAAAAGGTCAATCTTCTCAGAATCGTGATCGCTTTTCTTTAGATACGCTTTTAGAAAAAATACTACAACTGCAATTTCTTTCTTCATTTTTAGATAAAAGGCTTTCACTTTGGACAGTTTCTGCAACAACAACAACAACAAAAACACTCCTTAGCATTGGTTATATTATACTGCATCTGCATAACTACAAAAAAACAGTAAAAGAGTATATTTAAGTATATTTAAGATACCTAGTATTTTTATAAAAGTGATCCAATCAGTTTCCTAATACTTACAGTTCTTTGTTTGTTTTTTTTAAAGATCGTCCTGATCACTGGGAATCCTGCTAATATTTGTGGGTTGCAATAGCAAATGTTGTTTTGGAGGTATTTTTGTTTAAATAACTCGGCTCACAACAGCCTCTAGGTTCACAATAGTCTCTGAGGATTACAGTTGTTCCATAAGGCGGGCTATGACGCACCAGTTCCGGGTAGACCACGCTGTCAAACAACTCCAAAACTCCAGCACAAAAACAGGTAAAGTAATATTTCTCTAGAACTTAATACATAAAATCAGCTGCGTACAAATGCTCAATGGTATATTACTTTCAAATATGTTTTTGTCACTTTGTGAACATTAAATCTAGCTCGGTAGCACTAACTAGCCGATGCTAGAGATGCTATATTGCCAACGTATAAACACAGTTTACACTATTTACCTTTTCATCCTATATTAATAATAATAATAATAATTTTCCCACATTATCATTTACAAAAGTGTTGACATACCTTGGATATTTTGTCCGCGTCTCCTTGGTTGGATCATGAACATCATGAATGAAGCGCACAAAAAGAGAGCGTTTGTAAACCCGCCCCTCCGCCGCTCTGATTGGTTAAACGCTAGTCCTGGTGACCAATCAGGTTTGTTGCTTGTGGTCATGTGGCTCACATTATGACTCACGCACACGCTGCCTGAGCACGTTGCGCGTTGTTAGGGATGAACCGTATGGTCCTACAGCCAATGGATCTGTTAAAATCCCACCACGCATGTTCTTCCCCAGCCAAGATACATTTAACATAGTAAATATATGAAGACCAATTTGTCATGGTTGCATTTCCAACGTAATCACGTAAGCATCTAATTGTTTTCTACATATAAGACACAATCTATTACTGACCACAAGGTGGCGCCATATACTGGTCTTACTCAAAATGCATTGTCAAAAGAAACACTGACTTAAAGTTAAGTATTTATTAAAATAAAACAAAAACAGTCACTTGAGCACATTTCACACAGGTTTGTAACTTGTCTATCAGCATAGAATAAATACACCTCTTGTATTTCCACACAGACATGCAGTCTTTGAAAAAGTAAAAACACCTATGAATAAAATAAAACATTATTGTAAAGAAGTTTTACAACAAAAGGCAAGTAAAGCTTTGCTGTTGAGCCATGTATACATAACACTTATGAATGTGGTTTGTACACAAAATTAATAATTCCTTTCAAACTAAATACAAAAAACATATTTAAATGGAGTCAACAGTTTGACCCGAAGGGGGTCATACACATGAATCTCTTATAAAGAGACTAGAAGAGAGAACAAAGCTAATTTTACCTTAAAATGTGATCATATACAACACCTTTGTCTCCACAGTTTATTACACTTGTATAGCTCTGAATTCAGAGAATATGTTCTACTTAAGGCTTCTGGACACTGGTCACACGCTTGCATAGGGTTTCTAACGAATAACTGTCAAAACTACAAACAACTTGAGCCCCATACATCAGAGGCATAGTTAAGCACACATTTGTATTGCTTTAACAACTTTGATCTAACTTTAAGACATTGAAATAACCCAAAAAGCACTTGCACTTCAGAATATCTTTCACATAATACCAAACCTCATTGAGTCACAAATTGACTAGAGCATATTCTGTTTGGAAACCTTTCTTATTTAAAATATTAAATAAAATACTTTGGCTAGACAGCTTTGCCTTTTTTAAACAGTTTTGCAATAAGACATTATGAATCAATAAAAATATTTTGTTAATCTGAGAAAAAATAAAATAAAAGTGTGCCATCTGAAGCACTTTCACCCCTAAAAAACTGTATGTGGTTTCAGAGAATACTTTAAGTATTTTACCACAAAATGTAACATTCACAGAATTTGCATTAACTTCCGTTGGTCTGACTGTTTATAAAAATAAGCATTTCTCCAATAATACTACAATATATGATTTTTATATCTCATCAAGATTATTGAAATCATCGGTATCCAGTTTTTAACACATTACTGTTAGTTAAAAAAAAACAACACATTTTCAGGCCGCTGCTGTCTCACCTCATACTGCAGCTACCTTCCATCATTTCTTTGTGTCTAATATTATCGGGCACTAAGCAGTAAATGTTGATTTATTAACTGACTGATAACAGTTTTGAATATATGAGAGTTGTTCTAATATTGGGCAACCATGCAAAACGGAGTCCAACAGCTGCTGCAATAATGAACAACCATCAAATTCACCCACATCACAAAATGGTCACACCAAAAACACAGTCCTTCAAAAGCTAACTGCTTTCAGTAGAAATCCAAACTCATTTCTGACGATTGCTAGCTCCCCTGTGGATGGGGTGTGTCTTTTCCACAACCCTCTTCTGTCTGTCCCTCACTCTCCAGGACCTGCACTGCTGGCCTTTACCCCAGCCCTGCTAATTTGCAGCCAGGGCAGTTTGGCACAGTTCTTAAACAGCTGCTCTATAGCAATATGGCGCACATGCAGCTCTGACGCCAGTGAGTCCTTCTCCTGTACAGCCTCCGTCAGCTCCTCGAACACCTCTGTGGGGAAGGAGGAGGGGGACAGTCAGCAATTTGCACAAGGTCAAAGTCAATTACATCAGAGAATGAATCAAAAGGTGAACTATGTAACTTTTCTGTTGGAGGATCCACCACCTGCGTGTCTCTGTGGTCATATTTTTGTTTTATGTTCAATGTTTCACAGTATGATATCAAACATAGCTATCCCCCCACCCCCCCAAAAACAAATGCATGTTTTTCAAGGTATTTTTGCACAATAAAATATCTGTTACTGAAAAAAGTTTAACGTCATACTGTGGACATTCCAGCAAAGCAATGTTTCAGTGGAGAAAATCAGTTTTACAGTACTACTAAAATACTTTACACACTATGTAACATTCCAAGGTCTGCACTTGTATCAACTGCACACATTATTACAAAAAAAACCAAAACTTACTTTGAATCTGTATGAGAAGTTGGCCATTCAGCTGGTGAAGTTCATCCACAGTCATTTTAGTCACTAAAAACACAATAGTATTTTTAAGAGAAATATATTGAAAAGAAGATTGCAAAACTATCAGTGCAATTCTTTAGTCAAGGACCAGAATGTTACACGTAAAAAGGTTGGTTAGATATCAGGAATAGTTTGGTGTGAGTCCTGTGTAGTTCCCACACTTGACTTAAAACACACATGCTATAATATCCCAGAGTTTCCCATTTGAAGAGGGAAACAGTGGGATATTGTATAGTAGTATTTCTCCCATTTAGTTTAAAGACAGACTATACTGACATGACAAAATTACACATTTATTACACATGGTATTCTGATAAACATAAATATAGACAAGATACATTTATACTCAACAAATAATGTGTAGTTTTCCTGGAAGACTATCTATTCACTGTCTGTTTTTTGCCAGACACAAACACGTAGAATGCAAGAGAGAGATCGCCAAGGACATATTTTGAGGCTAGAGGAAAATTACCTCCCCCCTGGAGAGAGCCTAGAAAAAAGTAGTATGAAGGACAAGCTGAGCAAGAGTGAATGCAGTCTTACATCACTGTTTTGTCTGATGCCTTTCAACAAATAATTGCTTAGAGTTAAAAGCGCCCCTTGATACGAAAGATGAAACTGAATATATAAAGGTGACGCGGACAAGAAAAGATTAAAAACAAAGGCAGGATGACAGTGGATTGTACAGTGTGGTGGTATTGTTTGTATTTGAGAGGCTGCCAAGGGAGATTGTGAAATATTCCTGGGCAAAAATATATGAATTAGGGCTGTGAAGTTAATACAATTTTAATCAAAGTTCATTCATTTGTAACTGCAAATGATATGGTAAGAGAGAGGTCTACAGACGTCTGTCAGTAAAAGCAAGGTTTGAACCGGTTTAGACTTTTGGGGTTTATGATCTGAAAAATTTGTATTTTAATAAGACAGAAAAAAATTGAATTGAAAACTGGGATTGATCAAAATGGGGAAACAAATCATGAAGAATTTTATTGCCAGCCCTAATTCATATATGCAAGTTTAAAATTCAGTTATCAGTATGCAGCTACAGTGTGAATTTAAAGCTTATTAAACAGATATATGAAAAAGTTATAATTACATTCATCTCTGCTATGGCCATGATGTCTGAGTTGTCCCCCTCCTTCACAGTTTTCATTATTATGAAGACCTTTTCTGCCATTACTGGACCAGACCGCTGTCTCGGACTCCTGCAATAGCCCAAGCTCCTCTACTGTCTCCAACATGTCCATGGTGTAATCGGGCAGTCCTGTAGTTTTCCTACTGTCCCAGTGGGGGGCGTAGCGGGGCACCTGAGCGTCCGTCTGTGGCAGAAGCTTGCGGTCGCCTTGGTGACTGTAACAAAACAGTTTGGACCCTCTTCTGTTGGGCACATTGGGGTCTTTGTTCTGCGCGTACTGGATGATTCGGTTGAGTTTCTGGCTGAGGGCTAGCTTCATGCCCTCGTAGGCACTTCGGGACACCTTAGAATGGGACAGCTTCTGGTTGGCGATGAGGTGACACTTCTCGAAGCAATCTCTGTGGCCACGTAGGGATTTGGAGTGCAAAAGGGTGGCAGAAGAGACGCCTGTATTGCAAAGAAGATGTTCAAGTCAGTAACACAAACTTATCAGAATGCAATAATAAAGAAAGTAAGTTTAAACATGTCTATACATATGAAACATGAACCCTGTCTGACCCTGCAGTGTTGAGAGAAAGCACCACTGACCTATTGAACTAAAACAGACTGACCTTGTGTAAAGAAAGCGGCTTTGTGGATGGATAAACTAAAAGAGCATTTGAATGGAGAAGAGAGGTAGCAACTTGCACAGTAAACAAGTACAAAAAAAAACATGCCACAGTAATATATGCATAGATATATTATTAATTGGTGATAATGATAAGATTAAATATAAGTGGTTGGGTAAAAACTAAGTGGGGGCTCCGTCTCATGTGGTCAGTACAGCCAATATAATACATGTTTGGAAGGAGGGGTTGAGATACCTGAGACAAACAGTGTCGAAGGGATAGGCTCATAAAAATAGAACTTCTAGGTAATTAACAGGTGTGGTTGAGGTGAGGTGTGGTTCGCTGGAAACGTGGAGGAAGAATCAAATCATTACTGTTTAATTTGTTCTTAAGATTTGAATGATCATGATTTCATTTTTCCAGATATACAGAGGAACACCATTTACACCAGAAAAGCCTGTCACTGACGTAAATACAGATAATACACGAGAATATTGAAACCAAACCATAAAAAAACTATTTAAGTACTGAAATGTTTTCAAGTATTGTTAAAAATATGAGGTACAATAAATAAAAAAGCAAGACTTAGGTAGTTAGTATGTATCTATTATGAGCCATAAAAGTTCATTATTCAACCTTCCACAGCTCAAATGTTATCAGTATGCAGGAAAATAACAAAAAAATTCCCACTATAGTAAAGAAAAGGTTAATACGATAAATACTGACCCCAAAAATATTGTTCCATACGTCATATATTGAATGATAAGTTGATATAGTAATTATTGTGACAAGCTTAATGGTATCTGGTGTAACTTATTATACCAAATGGCTCTGGGGACAATCAGCAAGATAAAAAGAACACAGATTCTTAACCATCTTCGGACAATGATTAAAAACAAATGGTCTATAGAAAGAATCAGAAGGAACAAGATCTATATTTTGTTTACCCTGACTCAATGACAATTACGCAATTCCAAAAATAAACCATCTGTACAAACTTCCTATTCAGAAATGGAAAGTAACAAAGAAATTCCATGATAATAATAGACATACTCTGAAAGATATTAAACTGGGCATGGACTTCTACTGAACTCAAACGCTGAGGGCAGGAGCTGTTCTCAAGTGAACGGTACATACATACTTCAACAGAAAAGTACATGTTTCAACTTGAGCTTTGGGGATTACACACACTTGTATAAAGGCTGAATAAAGAACTTCAGTGGAGTACGTCTGTGCCTCTATCAACTAATTTTAAAGCCCATATTGTGCCATTTTCTGATCTATTTTATAATGTTTTCCTCATCAAAAACATACCTGGAGTTGTGTTTTGTTTCATTCACACATATTTAACACACAAACCCTGCATGTTAAGTTCACAAGAATCTATTTTGAATAATATAGGGACTTCACTGGAGTGCCTCTGTGTTTCTATCAACAACTTTAATTAATCAATTTAAAAGTAGATAAGGTCTGGAAAATCAAAAGTACTTATGCTTGCCAACACTTTTCTTCTTAAAGTAAATAAGCTGTAATGGTTTAAATATATTACACAACTAGGAGCTTGGCTGTTATATTTAACCAGACTTTGATATACTGTTGATTACACAAATGAGGCTGCAGTGAAAATTCTGCATCTTTCTGTTTTTGCCATTCAATTGTCTTTAGTCTAGTCTTTAAACAGAATACATCACCGATTAGCACTTGCTGAACAAATAAGGCACTGGACCAGAACCAGGGCAATGCGCCACCAGCCAAAGACCTCACAGTGGTAAGCAGCTTAAAGCGCTGTCATTCATGGACACACAGACTATTCATTAGAGGTGAGTCAGTGGTCTGACACTGAAAGCCATACTAACTGAACAAATAACAGCAAGGGGGCTTCTCAGATCTGACTGTGCACAGAAAAAGAGGAACGTGTATGGGGTAGAGGTGCACTGTGTAGCTTTTGTGGTGGAGGGTCTGTCACATGCATCTCTACATGAAGATGTTATTACATTGGTTGGAGAGTTCAGAGTGCGGCATTACACTTATTCAGTGCAACAAAGCAATCACATCTCTATGGAGACAAGGAGCATCTGCCAGAAAAATTACACAGTGCACCTTTAAAGAAACTTCCCCTGGCAAGTGTGTATTGATAACATGATATATTTTTAACTTGCACTTACATTAACTGGCAAATCAAGTTTGTCATAGATCGATCGATCTCTTAAATCCTGTTAGAACATGACTGTTGATAACAGGATTATGTAACAGTGTCTCAACTGTGTAATAAGTATGATAAGATATCAGGCCCAACTGGGACAGCACAAGGGTGCATTGCAACCTCGTATGAGACAGGTTCAACAATCACACTTGAAACTCAGATGCACCCTCAGTCGGTTTTGTCTGGACTTCCTATTCTATACAAAACTGTATTATACAAACAGAAAATGGCTAAATCACCAAGCTATGGGCAATTTTAGTCTAGTGAAAGTGTAAGAACTTTTAAAAGACAGAGCACTTCCTGAGATATCTATTGACTTCAAGCAATGGGGACAAGATAAACACAATAGCCTAAACACAAACTCAACACTTCTTTAGGTCCAAACATCAATTAGGACTTTAAAAGTAACTCTCCTGTTTTACTTGGTCTAACCTCATCTTGAAATGCGTCTTTCTTTTGCGCATTAAGACTCAAGGAGTTCACAGACTTTGACTGTTTTATTATTATGGCTGGTGGTTTTAATATCCATATATGTTGAAACCACTAGTCAAAAAACTTAAAAACTCCTTGACTCGACACCGGTCCACCACACATGCATCGTATCTTGTTCCGTCTTTAGATATATGATATAGTAAGTCTTTCCACCTGTTCAGGACTGAAAACTGACACAGCAGCCCAGGCACATCTCATATGGGTTGAAGCAGACATGACGGCTTGCAGTAACAGCCGGGATATGTGGGACAAAGGTCAGTGGTGCTAAAGTTATCAATGGTCTATGGCAAAGGCTTCAGTTAATTCTGTTGTCAACTGTCACAGAAGGTGCTGGAGGCCTCAGGAAGCAACAACAACAACATGTGAACTCCCACCACCTGTTAACAGCAAGTGACAAAACACAGCTGCACACACCACAACAAGACACTGTTAAACTGGCAGACACAAAAATACAATACTGTGGGTCATTTTGGGTGACAGAGAATGAAGTGTTTGTAAAGACATAAGACAAGCCAGGTCAGTCATTCTCTTTCCACAGTAATACTGGCTTTACAAGTACCAGATATAAACCAGGTCCATACAAGGGCTGCATCAGCCTAAACTGGGGCTAAACCACTGACACTGAACTCAACTAAAGCGGTTCTACACCAGACCAAAGCGAAAAGAAAAAAAACTATCAATGCAATATTAGTTATAAATTGAACAAGAACCTAGGTCCCAGTGTAGCACCAGAAGATGATTGTGCACCACCAGTGCCACATGTAGGACAGTATTTCTCATAGATTTAGTCAATTAAGACTATGGTGGCAGACATTTTTTCATTCAATTTGTGGAGTATAATAAATGTCACTTCATTTAATTTTTAAACTAATTTTTATAATCCAATGAGCAACAAAGTCTAATTCTGTCATGCCAATATATATTCCAGTTTATTTTAAACTATGGGGGTTTATTTTGGACAATGGGAGGGCCACCACATTAACTCCTGCACTAATGGGAAACACTGTATGACAGTTTGAGACACTACTTGGCCTCAGGTTTCATATGCGTGGTTGTTTTGTAGGTTGGGTTCAGGTCTTAAAGGCTTCTCAATCACTGCAATAAAAGAAATCAGTTTGTACTTACACCATTGAGTGGAATGTAAATTTAGCCTACATGATCATTTTTGCAGTATTCAACCGTGCACAAAATTCTACTATGAGTGATAATTAAATGTCTATGAACCCCAAGGTGAACAGTTCATAAACAAATGGCTGTTTACATGCGTGTTCAATGGGCCCTGCAGTGCACTAATCAGAAACACCACCACCGGTGCAGTCCCAGGCTCCATCTGCAGCTGTGCTTTTTAACTTCCAGAAGCCAGCTCTATAACCATCAACCAAGCACCACCACAGCTCTCTCTTCATTATGTAAACAGATTAGCAGACGGTGCTACGCTTCAGCCTGCCCTAAATGACTACTGGGCAAAAGAAGCTTCAAGAGGAAATAATCTTCACAGCCCATAACACTCGACATAAAAATAAAGCACCTTCCTTTTACTGCAGTGGTCTGAAAACTCTACTGTGCAATCAATTCAGGAACATGATTAGCATGAAAGCGCTTTCTTACAAAAACAAGAAGAAGTTTGGTTCAGTATGAGGCAATTCAAGGAACCAAGAGGCCAAAGGAGTTTCCTGTTAAAGTAAGTGCAAGAACAAAGCCCACACATCTGACTTCATTGTGCATTGAACCCTCTGCACTTTCAGCCTTCTCCAACCATAACCTCAGGCCTGGAAATAAACAACAATGCAATTCACAACACTGGTCAGTTCACAGTTTACAATACAAACAGGACACAGACGTTTGTGTGTACACAGTCCAATGTTTAAAGATGTTTTTATCAGCTGTAGATAAACGATCTGGCAAGTCTGGACTCATCCATTTTAGACTTTTTACAACACAACCACCATTATTATAACTAGTTTCCACGCTATGATCTGCTCTGTTTGAACATAGACCCATTAAAAGCAGACAAGCTTGTTTGTTATGATTAATGTTTTTGACTTGGCTTTGATTCTGGAAGTAGGCAGTTTGATTAAATACTGTCTACTTCTGAATCAAATCCAAGTCAAAAACAAATCTGATATTAAACAGCAAAATCATCCAATTGATTAATAACATAAGATTTTGTGGTTTACATCTTAATCATGCAATCTTAAAAGTGCATTGTGTAACTTTCGTGGTCGAGAGTTCGTCAAATGCTTTTTACCATGGAGATGTTATTGCTTTGTCCGGACTGTTTCAGTTTGGTATTAAAGACCAAACAAGACCAAGTTACAGGTCAAATCTGTGGAGTGGTGACCCTACTCACAGTCAGAAGGTATGTTTTTCTAGGTATTTTTGAGCTATAAAACCACCTGTATTGTATAAATGTAAGATAGAGCTGTTTCATGTCATACTGTGGAACATTCAGACAGTGCAATGACATACCCACAGAAACAAGGACATGCCATCAGAAAAGTTACACAATGCACCTTTAAAAGGTCCAGAAATTAAATAATCAGATTTTGGTGTGCATGTGAGCATGTACGGCCTGTAAGGCCAGTGTAATGTTGCAGTAAAATCAAATAACTTTATTTCTTAGAAACTTGCAGATAGAGCACCAGCACAAGCGACACACCCATAAAATAAGAAAAAGGATATGTTTAGTTATTAAGTGGAACTACAGCACATTTTTTATGTCAGCTATTAAAACACAACAATTTGGACATCATTTGGTTTAGAACATAACAGCGCTGCATGTCTGTTCATATTTTCTGCACATATGCTCATTGGTCACTCGGCATACATAATGATTTTAATTAATGGAAAAACGGTACAAAATGAGCAGCTATTGTGGATCCTCGCATGAGCAGTTGGCTGGCATGGCACTTGTGTTGTCTGGGCTTATTCAGGCTTTAAGTCACCATATGCAGTCTCTCTCTCTCCTCCCTTACTCCCTCTGATGAAAAAAGCAGCAGGAGCATCATTCAAACCAGACGCATCAGTTACATAAGCACTGCGCAGCTGGAGCCTCAGAGGATCAGAATACAGCAACAAACCTGTTCACTAAATAATATCAAAGCTTCTCTAATTTGTGTCTCCGAGTTACAAAGTATAGCTGTCATATTGATGTAAGCTTTATTGATGTTTAAACCCCATTTTCAATTAAACCTTGGAGACAAGAAGATGGATCTGAATCAGAAAAGGCAGAAAGTTTAAATATTTGGCTGTATAAACCTTGATCAGATTCAAAATCCTGTAACCACATTTAATTGTTTTTTTTAACTGAATGTTGTGAATTGAGTGGAAATACTGACTTCTGATCAAAATCTTATTACAAATATACGCATAAATTGTATTTCTTGCATCAGTGTTTCACAGTATAACTCAATAAAAAAATGCGACAGCCCTTCCATGTATAGCTTTCTCTTAAAAAGACAATCAGAGTCATGTAAACCTTTTCACTGCACCCACACAGCAAAGCAATTAATCAACATTCTATGTACAAAGCTCCTGTACTCAGTCTCAACAGTCCTGTAAAAATCTTTCATGCAAATGTATTTCTTTCTGCTGCCAGCCAAATGATATACCACTCTCAGAGCTCTTAGTCGGCTATGCACCGCTGTATTTTAAGTGGTACATAATTATGCTGCGAATGGGTAAACAGATGCCTCTCTTCCTGGCATAAAAAGCCTTTTGTGGATCAATGGTCTGAGCTATGAAAGACAAGCTCACACAATCCCTCCTGATTATGCCTGTATCCTTCCAACAGGCTGCTCGTTAATTAAGAGATGAAACTTCAAACGCATGCTTTTGGGTTGGAGTAGTATAAAACATCAGACTGGAGACAGGGGCTGCACAATAAAAGTATCTATAAATATATCTATATCACAATCTAGTTTCTCCCAATAATAATGGAGAATCAGATGCCTCCATAGAATTTATCCAAACCAAAAACTAATAATGCTTTATGCCTATGATATAGCAAATAGAAGTAACTATGTTTTCACTGTATTTAGTCATTTTCTAATAGCAAAGCCAAAAACTTACATTTATTCTCTATATATTATAATAATATAATATATTATAATTGTATTGGATAAAATCAAATATGGATTGCTTGTACCACCAT
>KN488459.1:5283-20072 GCA_000787155.1 Scartelaos histophorus | reverse complement strand
CATATTACACTATTTTCTGATCTGTGCAGTATTGTTGTTTCCTCATTGAAAACATACCCAGAGTTGTGTTTTGTTTCATTCATGTTTAACACACAAATCCTGCATATTTAGGATTCTTCTCTCCGTCAGATAACCTTCTGTCTTACAAGTGACTAGAATCATTTGTATAATTTCAGCTCTATTTCTATTGCTATGGACCAAAAGGTAAAATGAAAACTACTGCTACTTTATGGCACAACCCTGGGTATGTTTTCGATATAGCGACAGCATTATAACATGGCTTAAACTTCACAAGAATGAATTTTGTATAGGAAATATAGGACCTTTTAATTGCCTAGCACTAGAAAATTATATATTGTAATAATTTGTCATGTGGGATTTTAAAATGAATTAATCTATTCCTCATACTCGTTAGTAAAACCTCAAATAATCCAAGCTCTATGACAACTTCACTTGAGATTGGAATAGAAAAGCTTGGCGTGTGCACATGTCGTCTGCTGGTGGGGGGCTGGGAGCGAGGGGCTACAGTCGACAATGTGCGGTCTCTGTGCAGTGAAAACGTATTTGTTATTTAGAAAGCCGTGTCACTGCAGAGGTCAGAGGATCTATAGGGGAACAGCTGGGCCCTTGTTTAGAGCTGAGACCTTATGTGCTGCAAGTGGTGCGCATTACTGACATCTGCTGGACGCTTTGGGTACTATATTGATGCTGTTTTGAATGAGAACGTTGTGATTATTAGGTTAAGATATACTCGTGATTATTTGTGACATTTAAGTACTTTCATTCTAGCAATAACCTAAAGGTAAAGTGTTTTTGTCCTGCTGCTTAAAATATTCCATTATTGGCTAAATATTCTTAGAAATCTGTCACTGTATGTGGGTAAAGTTGGCGTTAACATGGGTGCACAATGTAACTTGTCTGCGTACCTGCTTGTTGCATGTACCTAGAATGTTCCACAGTATGAGCATAAACGTATGAATCTCCATGGAGACTTGCAGGTGATGCAACCAGACGAAATTGCAGGTCAGATCTGTGGGGACTAGTTAACAGTAACAGTAAGAATGGATGTTATATTAAGTTTAAATGCTGTTTTGAATGAGAACGTTGTGATTATTAGGTTAAGATATACTCGTGATTATTTGTGACATTTAAGTACTTTCATTCTAGCAATAATCTAAAGGTAAAGTGTTTTTGTCCTGCTGCTTAAAATATTCCATTATTGGCTAAATATTCTTAGAAATCTGTCACTGTATGTGGGTAAAGTTGGCGTTAACATGGGTGCACAATGTAACTTGTCTGCGTACCTGCTTGTTGCATGTACCTAGAATGTTCCACAGTATGAGCATAAACGTATGAATCTCCATGGAGACTTGCAGGTGATGCAACCAGACGAAATTGCAGGTCAGATCTGTGGGGACTAGTTAACAGTAACAGTAAGAATGGATGTTATATTAAGTTTAATATTTTTGAGCAATAAAAAACACCTGTCGTTGAATAAATGCAAGACAGATCAGCTTAATCCTAATTTTTAACATCTCCATGGAGACAACCATGTTCTGGACTCTCTGCATACATTGAAAAATACTTTGATTTGCTTACGTTCAGCCCCATTTTTCTTTTTCTCTGACTGACTGAGTGATCACTTGTTAAAACACATGTCTTATTTTCTCTAGGCAAAATCTTGTTTCGGAGGAGCCATGTTCGAGATGTGGCCATGAAGAGGCTGCGCTTCATTGACGACTATTGCAGGGTAAGATACACAATCCACTCTAGATGTATGACTCTATCGGGATGGTCCCAGTCTGTGAAAGGTCATAGGTCATTCGCATTCCCACCCTTTTGTATTCTCCAGACATGATTTGTGACAATAGGATGAGCGGCATTGACTTATTTTGTGCAGCTAAATCAAGCTAAAATAGTTTGAGTGAGTGTTTTCTCTCTGTTTTGCTGAACTGAAAATTCAAAAATACTGTATATCAACATTTTTTCAGGTTTTTCAGGAAACGCAAAAAACTCCCCCCAAAATTGAAATTATAGCCTAAATTATGGCAAATTAAACTTGATGCAGGTGATTATTTTAGGAAGGTGACGATATTTTAAATAGATTAAGTCTTAAACGGTTTTATGTATTCATGTTTGTATATGTTTTGTTGCTCATTTAAATTCCTAACCTAGAATAACTCAGCATCATTGTGAGAACTGTATAATATGGAGACCAGTGCAGCGTCAGATGTCATCAGAATTTTGATTCTTTCTTTTTCTTTTTGTTGTGTTATTTATTTGAAAAGGGACATTGCACAATAATCAGCATTGAACGTCCTACTGTATACTACACAAAATAGACTCTTGTGTCATTTTATAATGTTGTTACGTCATTAAAAACATGGAGTTGTGTTGTTTGAGTGACATGTTTGAGTAATCCTGCCTTTTTAGTTTGTCTATATCTCCAAATCTCAAAATGCTCTGCAGTAGTGGTAGTTTTCAACAGTTTTGTTAAGTGGAGACTGGCAATTACAGTTTAAAAACACAGTAGAGCAACTCCTCTATTACCACATTACATTACAAGGTGGCACAGTGCGTTTTCAATATTAGAGATTGGAACTAAGTATGCAGGATTTGTATGTTAAACGTGTGAACTCCATGTTTTTGATAAGAAAACGACATTATAACATAGATTAGAAAACACTTTAAACAATATAAATTTGTCCGTATAGTCTATTTTTGCATGTTTTTTAAAATTTGTCAACCGCTGTATATTTTTATATCCTTTGTAGTTCATGTGTAAGTGCTTCCTGACTGACCTAGTTGCATTTCAAAATTATAACCACTCAAATTCTTCGCTCTTCACCTCAAATCGCTGTCCAAAAAATCCCAAAAACTAAAGCTGAAATCTCTTGCCATCACATTTCCTGTTTCCTCGGTCGTTTTATTTATTCCTAAATCTAATCCAGCCCTCCCCATTTCCTTCCTTCCTTCTTGTAGTCACACTGGATCCATTTTTCATATTTTTCTCCATATACACACAATTAGGCAGAGGCACAGTTGGCCCACATTAGCAAAGGTTACATACTGTACCAGCCTTGTAATTGGGACCAAAACATTTCAAAAAAGTCTTAAGGCAATTACCCACACATCTGAAATGTACGGGCTAAAGTGACTCCTCATTACCCAAATAACCTAAGGCGGTCTCATGTTTGGAGTCGTTATAGAAAGCTTGTTTTTAGCTGAAGACTGGAGTGTGCGATTGTGTTTACTTCCGACATCCTGTTTATGGAGCGAACAAAGAGACGAGCGTAATAAGTATTTCTCAGAGGAAAAGCTCTCGGGAGATCGACTCGTCCAGCCCCAGATGTTGATGTACCAGTAGACGCATTATTCTCATCCACCACTGAGATATGATCTAAACTTTTGTCAAAATAGATGCCCAGATACAGAGTTGGGTGTGTTTAAAAATGCACTTTAAGAGTAAAAGGTAAAAATATTATATGTCGATCTAATAAAGCTTCCAATGTATTGATATCGATAAAAATTTGTGCTGAATTGTGTTCAATGGAAACAACTGAATTTATCGTTTTTTTCCTGTATCTGTTTTCATTATATATTTATTATTGTGTTAAAAAAATAAACCCTCAGCCTTTTCAGCAGGTCCCCAAACACTCATAAAAAAGACTTTTACTTTTCAGTGCAGGTCAAAATTGTAGTGGATTAGAAAGTAAAAAATATATGAATAAAGTACAGATACCTAAAAACTATACTTAAGTACTGGTACTACTTTTACTTTGCTACGTTCCACCTCTGGTTTTACAGAATATGCAAAACAGAATATAGCATATAATTCATAATAAAAATGCTGCAAAAAGAGGTCATTAAAACGAAAATTATATTTCTGCATTTTTGTAGGTAATTTTAGATTTATCTGATACTTAAACCTCAAAGGTGCACTTAGCAACTTAAATATATTACAAACATCTAGCATTTATTCATCACAGGTGCTTCTATTGCTCAAATATACAATAATTCCTTCTGTGAATAAAGGCGACTCTCCACAGATCTGAATTGTAATGCAACATGGTGCTGTAACCTGCTTTGTCGCAACATGATACATTGGTTTAATCTTTACTGTGGAACAAGGCAAAATAATAAATTCTCCATGGAGACATCAGGTTGACCCTCCACTAGAAATGTTACGCTGTGCAGCTTTAATTTATCATTTCAAATACATGTTTTAGCACACTGAATTGACATAATTTTGCCTGAATAGGACTGAAACACTCCAAATAAGATGCATCTACCCAGATACAAACCAATATATAGATATAGATACAAACTATCAAAGTTAATCTTCTCTAGTTCAAAGACATGCTTATATTGGTGAATATGTGAAACCAGATTAACCCTGACTACTTGTCTCACTTTAGACCCATAGTTGCCAAGACCATCTCTAAACACCTGCATCCTCTTTTACTTATAACCAGATCAATGAATGAGAAGAGAGAAGACAGGAAGTGTAATTATCCAATTTTGAGGAAATGAGGATGTCCAGACAGCTGTTTGTTCTCTGCTGTAAACATTCTTTCAATAATATCTGGCATTGGCTTTTCTATGGGGACTGAGTGCATAAAGCATGAGCTGGTTTAAAGAGCCGCCCTGTACATGTGTAGTTTAGTCACATATCTTCACCTTGGCTACATACGTCGCCCCTTTGATGCGTTGCTGCTGCATCATTAAATATACATGACCAGTCAGACATAGGACGCTGTAATGTGGTTGGGAATACAAAGAGGGAACAATGGGCAAAGACTACGGTCAAGAATGAAGAGATTTATACATGGAATATGAATAGCAATATGAGTGAGTGGTTTGGAGAATTTATCATTTTATATTTGACAGTCTATATGTCAAGATTGTATTATTAATTAACCATTCAGATCACAATATAAAATAAAGAAGAAAAAAGATATATAATTACACAAATTAACATGATTTTTTCTTTAATATTTTTATATATTTATTAATATTTGTATCTTATTAATATTTGTATGTCTTTAATTTCATATATATGTAATGGGGGGTATTATGTTTTTTTTTTGGTTTTTTTTGAGGTTCCTCCCATGTTATCATGTTGTCCCCTCTCATAAACATGCACATGGAGCTTTTAGATGTCATCCATGCATGTTTCAGTAATTTAGCCGTCGCTCCCAGGCCGCGAGCCTATGTCATCCAGGTTCCCACACAACAGTTTTCCATAAATATACAAAACTGTACATAACAGCTTGACAAACCTGATGCGATGTGCAGTAGTTTCATCAGCAGGATGGAGCGCTATGAAGGGGGAGTGACTTAGAACAGTAGCAGAGAAGAGTTGTCCAAAAGCCACGGCATAGAGCATTGACCTCTAGAACCTCCTCTTCTTGACCGGATTTGAGTTTCTTCTCACAAATTGCTTTAGAGGAGGAAGAGAAGCAAGGCTGAAACCCATAAATAAATTTGATTGCATATTATTATTATTATGATCTGTTTCATTGTAATTTGTTATATGTGAGATAAGTGCACGGCTGCCCTTTGACCCTGTGGTTTCCGTGTGTGCAGGCGCTGGTCCGACTTCCTCCTCAGATTTCCCAGAGCGAGGAGGTGCTGCGCTTTTTCGAGACCAAGGCCGAGGATGTGAACCCCCCCGTGGAGTGAGTATCATGTCCAGATACACGTGTCTCTGTAAAACCATTCACTTTTCCTGCACATCGGCCGTGGAGCTCAACCGTTATGGGGCATGACCGTTCTTTTTCCCTATAGACTTTTTGAAATGAAAAGTTTAATTTGTATTATATTTGAACGTTATGGCTGGTGACTATTAATTCAAGTGGTAAAATCTCATCAGCATAAAGACTAAACCACACAAGAACCTGGAGATATGCACCAAATCTGAAGACAATGTGGTAGTATTGTCTTCAGATTTGGTTTCCATTGTAGTGTAGCTCAAATGGTGTGGCCAAGATGACAAGATCTGAGCTGAATTGCACAGAAATTGTACAGAAATTGTAATGCTGATTTATTCCTTATAACAAAAAACAAAAAAAACTATGATGACAAAGTTGTTCATGTTGTATTCGTTGCTTATACAGTGTAATTGGCCCATGCAGAAAGCAGAATTTCCCTCAGTTGTGATTGCATTACTTTTGAAAACCCTTAAGTTACTATTAATTCAAAATTATTAGGATATTTCTTCTTCCAGGACCTAAGTCTTGAGCCGTTGTCGAGCTCCACTGCAGTGAACATATTGATGTTACATTGCATCCATAATCCACATCTGATTTATGGCATCTCCTGCTGTATGGAAAGATTAATGACGGCACAGCTGCACCCTCCTCTGTCTTAATCACAATGTGTAAATCTTCTTGTTCTGGTTGTTAAAATGTTACAGTGCATAGATAGAAGATGGGATGTTGATTGAAATCATGCCTGATTGTTTTCAAAATCAAACATAAATTTTCAGGTTAGACGATTTCCTCCTGTGAATTTGATAGTGATTTGTCATCTGTGAGGGTTTCTGTCTTGTGAATAATATTGTGTCCTGCCTAAGGCCCCTGTGTTGTTCAGATATTGCCAAGAAAGACTTCAGGCTCAAAAATGAATCAAATAAAATGAAAAAATGCAGATGTTCATGTTGGCCAATAGATGGGCTAAGGCAATATGTTATTCTACAAGCAATTTTTAGCTCAATCATAGTTTAGTAGTAGTAGCAGTAATTTCACCAGCACAAAACTGAAACACTGTCATGTACAATATATACATTTTATTTAAATATCACTAGGCTATGTGAAAATAATATAATATAGCATTTTTACTCCCTCCTACCACCCCTCAATCTCCAGTGGGACAAATTTAAATGTCTTTGTGCAACATTTCCTATATAATACATAGGGATGGGTATCGATTCAAATCTCAAGAATCGATTCGATTCCAATTCTTAAGATTAAGGATTGATTATCCCGATTCGATTCGATCCGATCCGATCCAATCTCGATTCTGGTTAGTGTTCTTAAAAACATTTTTTTTAACCTTAACCTGTTTTACATACATGTTAAAACTAGCATTAGATTGACATTTCAGCAAATGAGATGCAAGTATTGGTGGTTCCTGATGGCTGTGAGAGTGGCTGTAGTACTGCGATGGAAACACTTCGCTATGTGCCTCACTCTCCCAAGCAGACGCGCTATGTGCCTCACTCTCCCAAGTAGACGTGCAATATTCGGGAGTTTGAGACCGGCTTGCGAAGCGAGGTTGATTCTATGGGCAAAGCAGCCGACGTGAGTTAGACCCATGATCCGCACGCACCATATTAGCGCCGTTGTCTGTCACGATGGCGAGAGCAGCAGAGTCTATGGCGCCACAACGTGAACACCATGGACGCGACTTAGATAAAAGTTTACTGGGGGAATAGGCTACTAAAAAATAATTGTATTTATATATATTTAGTAATCGATTTTTGGACGCGCGAATCGATATTGAGAATTTAATATGCGAATCTATTCAGAATCGGAAAATCGATTTTTTCAACACAGCTCTAATAATACACAAAATACTGTAGTACTATTATTAATATTACTATTGTTGTTTCCAGTGCAGTGTACATTGCTGACTATACTGCTGCCAAATGGCCTCATAATACTTCGTTCCAGTTCATACTGTAAAATGGCTCCTCTGATTATGCCCTTCTTTCTATACAACTTAATAGACTTGCCTAATTGTACAGTGGCTACATCCTCATTACTGCTCTCTTGTCTATTTCCTATTCACAATCCGCTCTGTATTGGGTTGAGGTTTGCATGCGGGTGGTATGGGGCTGCGGTGCCTGAGTCGGGGGGGCTTGATGGATACGGGGCGGGTGGAGAGGAGCGCGTCGTCTCATATGAGATAGGCCCTTTGGGTAGTTTTTAATTAGAGAACACAATCTGCTGCACGAGCCTCAAATGCCAGTATCTGCGCGTTCATTTGTTATGTGTTCCTGTATTCGTCCAGACAGCTGGCCCCCAGGAGCTGCTTTTACCTCCTGTAAGATTCAGTTTCTCCCTTCAATATTTTGTAATCACTTTTGCTCTTGTTCATTCAGATTCAGCGCTACAGTTAATGATATTTAAGTAACGTTTAAATACATTATCTATCACAAGCAATGAAGGTTTACCATGTTATATTCAGATTTAGTTAAGTTTTGATTTCTTAAGCCAGGTACTATTCATTATACTGCTCAGTACTATGTGAGTATAATAAGAAAATATACTTGTACTTCTTATAAACTTAACCATTGTCTGTACTAAAGGTGCTGTAGTAGATTTTCAGTCTTAAATGTGAAAATAGAACTAGTTAAGTTTAGTTATTAGTTCCTTTCCTAATCCATTCGTCCATCGTTTTCACAGGGTTTTTCTGTCACAGTAACTGCTAGCATGCTAACAGCGCACCACCATCACCACTTAGTTCCTTAATAGGGTGACCAGATTATAAAAATTAAAAACTCGAACACATCCAGCGGGTTTGGTATAAATAAAACAGTAAAAAGAGTGTATAACATTGTCCATTCTTGTGTTAGTTATAATATGAGGTACTTCTGACAGTGCATTTTTTGCCTTTTTGTCATTTTCAAGCACAGTTTTTTCGGATTTTTCAAAAATGGGGACACCCGGCACTCACACACAATTGTTGAGCCCTAAATTGTAACTTAACCTTCTGTTTTACTTGAGTTTTATTCAGCAATGACCATTTTTTATCTATTATCTATGTATTAATACTTGCTACATATTGAAAAAAGAAAAAAATAATAATGACTGCAGGATTACTTCTCTCCCTTCTGTATATTTTTGCAGTAACACCTCCTCTGAACACAGGATTTAGTGGCGTGAGCCTGACAGTATTTCTCAGCACACTATAATTGCCGTCTCCCTCTTTCATAAAGCCCACTCCTTCCTTTTTAATCCTCGGCGTCTCACTTTGCATCATAAATATCAAGTGTATTTAATTGGCGAGACAGCTCAAGGTTACAAACACCGACGCGATCATTCTTTTGATCAACGGCTCTGGCTTTTTCTCGTCTGCCATTCCATCACGCCTGAGTGCTCCCCTTCTCCCATCATGCACTGCTTTCTAAATGTCTTATATTATGCTAAATTGCCATTCTGAAGCTTTGAACCAAGTTATATTTCTGTTCCCTCATTAAAACATACCTGGAGTTGTGTTTTTGGTTTTTTTTTCCTTCACATTTGACTAATCCTTAATTTTATGTGTTGTGCATGACCAATTTATTTGAATACTGAACTAAACTATGTAACTTTTTGATTGACTTTATGACTTTATGACTTTAAACAGCTCTACCTTACATTTGTTAAATTACAGATGGTTTTAATGGTCAAAAATAGAGAAATAGGCGTTCTGGCGGTTGCCTCTCCACAGATCTGACCTGTAATTTAATCTGGTTGGGTTTCCTTGAAGATAGAAATATTTAATACCATATTGTGAAATGTCAAATAAAGCAATAACACCTCCAGAGAGAAACCATTTGATGAACCCTCCACCAGAAAAGTTACCCAGTGCACCTTTATAATAAATGCTATAACTGAATGATACTGTAATTTATCTTTTAAGTAGCAACAATTAAATTTATAATAACCGTTTTAATGATAAAGTCGTATTACATCACTTTATGTATCCAAATAATCTGAACCGATATTTGGAAGCAATATCTGATCCAATAAATAGTTCGATATTGACACCGATATCCGATACCAGTATTGAATCAGTGCATCTCTAATAATTACAATATCTACTTCTTGTCCAACAAACTGGATCAATATTTTTATCGCCTGTATTATTTTTTTCTTGTATGTTTTTTAATTTTTTTATGGTTATATAAGATTTAAGCCATAAAGGTTTGAATTAATGACTGCAAAGTACTAAATTGTTTCATATTGCTATTTATTTATTTATTGCAGCTCATAATTTTCTTTTTTTTTTTTTTTTACACTATTTACTATTTACACTTTTTACACTCTTTGTTTGGTTTACACATTTGCTTTAAAACCCTTTTATTTTTATTTTCAACCCAGCACTTATCCTTTGTTAATTGTTTGCTTCCCTGTGCTGTAAATAAATGCACAATTTTTAGTTTAAATCTTGGGTTTTGTTGTTACTTCCCTTTTCCCCTAGCGAGGCAACGTAACATGCACATTTAGAATAGCTTTTGGATTATTGTGGCAGTGGCATGAATTAGTTTATCGTTTATCATCTATATTTACCCTCAAAAATGTGTTAAAATTCAAAATGTGTTATCCTACAGTCTCTTAAAACATTCCTACTGCCATAGTTTGGTTTTCCGCTGAGTTCCTAATCTGCTTATTGTTCTTTTTTCTGCATTTTATATATTCGAAGTGTCACAAAGAAGGTAAAAATAAGTTATAAGGGAGTTACTTTTTTCTGTTTTTATTTAGAGTTCAAAATGATTATACAAAACATGAATTCGCCGCTCCACAGATCTGACCTGTAACTTGGTTTGGTGACGTTTTAGAAAAAGTAAAATAAGTTTATTGCCATGTGGATGTTTCCAGGCAAAGCAATAATGTCTCCACGGAAACAGACAGCAAACACTTCAATAGACAAGCTACATTTAGAGCATATTAATGGAATAGTTTAGTCACCATTTTCTGTAAATAATTGCAAGTCTTCAAATTGGCCCCTTTTAATCATCCACAAATCATGTATAGGCATTTTAGACTGACTATACATCAGATGGTCTAAGTCATTATGGCATAAACAGAGTGAGCGAGAGGGGAGCTCGATAATGATTTATGTGACGATGAAGCCGATGCACAAACAAGAGAATTAATCACCGCGGCTTTACTTTTCAATGAAATGTTACTTGTTTTGCCACATTATATTAGGGCGAACATCCATCCTAACATATAGATTCCCTGTTCGGTTATAACTCTTCCTTCACGTAGACAAAAACAATATTGCAAACATCATAATGTCACTTAATTCTTAAAAATCCCATATTACACAATTTTTTAGTCTATGGTGTTAAGTTTCCTCACACTTAAACACGTAAATATATCAGAAAATTAAATTATCTGTCCATACAGCAAGATCATTTTACTTGACAAATGATCTTAAACTACCTTGAGACTAGAATTGCACAGTCTCAGGACAAGTAAGTAGACAATAAATCTAAAAACAAGATTAATAACCTAATATAAGTTTTAAAATCTTGGCCAGATCAGAGAAATTTGCAGTGGAAAAGGTAAAAGGTTAACTTGAAAACTACTGCTTCATGACGTCACAATGTGGAGCAGAACATTTTGAGCTTTGGAGATGTAGACGGACTAATAATAACTCAAACATGTGTGAAAGAAACAAAATGCAACTTCAGATATGTTTTTGAGGAGGTAACAACATTGTAAAATGCGTACAATTTTGCATAATGTAGAACGTTTAATGTCTTAAGTCCAGCATTTACAACTGATGGGACATTATTTACAGTTATAAATTATGGAAGTGTGAAAAATCCCTCAGTCGTCCAGGTAGAATCCATGGCAAAAGGAAAATAAATTAGTCAACTGGACAAAAGTTATTTGGTTGAATACATTTCGCAGCTCATTCATGCTGCTTCTTCAGTTCGTGAAGCACAGAGCAGAACTGAAGAAGCAGCTTGGATGAGCTGCAAAACGTATTCAACCAAATAACTTTTGTCCAGTTGACTAATTTATTTTCCTTTTGCCATAAATTATGGAAGTTACAGTAATAGTACATAATAGTAATACTTTACTTTTCAAATTAAACTGCTCTGTGTAAATTTTCTGATCTAGAATCCACAATCTGCTGGTCTCCATGAAGATGGTATTGCACGGGAATAAGGCTTTTAACTTACCTGGCCAGCCAGAAAGAACTGGATGCTTTGACTTTACAAGGACAAGTAGATCATGCATGAAACATACACACTTACTGGACATATTTTTTCAGACAGACGACCTGTAACTTGGTCAGGCAGAGCCATATGCTCCATAGAGGTAGATCAGCTTTGAGCCTTTTCGATATGCTAATTGCATCCATTCAAATTGTGATTTTGATTAATCTTGCAGCCTTAACCTCCATGGATATGCGAAGGTGGTGGAACAAGTTGGATAGTGCGTCTTTAATATTATATTATGAAAGCTTCCTGTTTGAACTTGCACTGGTGTCGTACATTCTGAGGGCAACCAGAGCCTCGGATCATCTCCTCAGACTCTGGACCCTCTGCCCGCTCTCTCTCTTTCCTTCTCTCTCTATATCTGTATTTTAATAAACGCAGAATTACCAGGAGGCTAAGCTCTTACCGCTCGCTTTCAGAAAGGCAAAGATTGTTCAGTTAATCGTTATAAGACGTCATGATCCAAGGGTCCGGCCTCGTGTCACCGCTAAATTGGATGGGCCCTTTTCCGTTCCCTTACCCATAATGCATCTCGGCTAAATGAAAGCGAATTAAAGGGAGTGTGTTTAGGAATGAGATTGGTCATTGATTTAAAGCTGGACACTGGGGTTTAGGCCTGTGTGTGCATATATGGGAGAGAGCTAAGTGCTGAACTAGAAGGAGAAAAGTCATTTGAAATCGGAGACGAATGGACCACCGAGGAATAATTTTAATCCATCAAAGTGAAAGTATGTGGGTATCCTGTTGGCTCTCCTGCTGTCTACTGAGATCATGTTCAGTTCATGTTAACTCTTTGTTGGCTTTTTCAGTAGAAGTCTCTTAAAGGTGATTGTTACATAATCTACTCATCTAAAACACTAGAATTAAAACACATTAAATGGAGAAATAAAGTATAGGGAATAAGTAATGAGTTAATCTCCTAGATAAAATTACTCTCATTAAGTGAATAGGTTCTTTTGTAGATTTATATTTTATAAACGCTCAGAATGCTCAGTTAGTTTTGGTGGAGTTCCTATTGCATATCCATATTGCATATTAATTCACTTTTTACGTGGATTTACCATGCATGCTGAATTTGGAACATGTCTCTGCAAAGTTGTAATATCAGCTGGCATAGCTACTGGCCAACTCTAACAAAATTAAATCTGTATAATCACCATTATTATGCATTATGTTTGCACACGTGATACAGTTTCCTTTTCTTCAGGTCTCGTTTATGGGAGATAATTTGTTTCATCAGATTTTGAATTTTAAACGCCATTGAATTTCTCACTTTGTAGTTTTGTAACTGTGAAAAAACACGTTTGAATTATTTTTATACTGAATTTTAATTGCTGAAATTTTATGTTTACATTCAAAATTAAAATTTCACCTTCAGCATTGATATTTTCGAGTCTTATTCAGCAGTGTCAAAATTCAGAGTGTAAAATTCTGTGTAAAAAAATTTGCAGGAATGATCCAAGATGCCAAGGCAGAAGCAATTGATCCAAAGTGAGCCTATCTAATTTAGTAACAAACAGGAAATGGTGCAGTGAAGCGATCTGATTGGTCAGAATTAGCCTCATCCAAACCTCAAACCCCGCCCACAGATGAGAACGGCCAATAGGAAACAGCCTCTGTCCTCCTCACTCACTCTGGATCGTTTGCTTCTGCCTTGACATCTTGGATCTTTGCTGCAAAATTTTTCATTGCGAATTTTACACTTTGAATTTTAACTGTTGAATTTCAGGGCTTGGAAATACGCAGGTGACATTTTTATTTTGAATTTGAAACATATTGGAAAAAGTACACTTACATTTCAGCAGCTAAAAGTCAGAATAAAAATAATTCAAACAAACTTTTTTCATATTTAAAAAATTCAAAGTGAGAAATTCAGTGGTGTTTAAAATTCAAAATCTGATGGAACAAATTATCTTCCATACTCGTTCGCCACCTGCAATCCTAAAAAATTCCAGCTAAGATGACGAATTTATGGGACACAATATTTTACAGTCTAATACATCACTCAAATTCAAAAACAAATGCAAAGTGTTGGCCCTTAAGACATTTTCCAGCCTCAGAATCCGCATTGTCTCACTGTGCTAAACTTATGAGCCATCCATTCGTTCTTTTTCTCCCTCCACCATATCTCACTTCTTTCTCCTCCTCTCTCTCCGTCCACTTGACCAGCACTAGTGTGAGCGGTGAGGCGACAGACCCATTGAGTTCCTAATGGATAAGCTCTCCCCATTCTCCATGACCATTAGGATCAATAGCACTCAGTGGAGGCTCGCGGCGATGCAAGGGTTAAACACTTAAAGCGTGCCGTAAAAGTGAGGAGTTGTCAGCCGAGCGCGATGCCAACCCGGTGGGAGGCATCTATAGGCCCATGCATGTCAATGTGTGGGCTCGGATCCACCTATTACATGGACCCGGTGTACTTCAGGGATGTTCTATGGCTCTTAATGACTGCGATCAAATGGTCTTGTTTGGGAGGATAACTTTTTATGCTTGTTATCTTTTGTGTGTCGGTCGTTGCCAGTCATTCACGTGCAATATATCAACTGATCTGATGCAGCAATTTTCAGAAAGAGCATCCACTTTAAAATGGTAAAATGAATTAATTGCTTTTTCTACAAAGCCTGTGAGATCTACATTCAATCCCAGTTTGAAAAATGGTTTCAACATTATGATTTGATTATGAGTTGCTCAGGTACATAAAAAAATAAATGAAAAATCTGATTGTTGGTCATTGCGTTTATTTTGCTGCACTAGTCGTGATATCTTTGGTCTACAGATTTACAACCTTATTGGCAGTGGATACGTCCTGGTCATCTATGCCTGTCCGTCCATGGGAGTGGAT
>KN488457.1:41679-57457 GCA_000787155.1 Scartelaos histophorus | reverse complement strand
AATATTGTAAATGATAAAAAAAAAAAAAAAAGAAGAAAGCTTTTGTCTGAGGTTTTAATGTTATAAGGGTTATTTAAGATATAATAGTAAAGGATTAAAAACTAGCAGTAAAAAGTACTTCCCAGGATAATGTCGGCCAATTCACCAGAAAGCTTGAGGGCCAAAGAAAATTGACGTGAGGAACGCATTTACCATTGTCAAGACACCCCTACACAATGACATACTAACCATTTTCAATTCAGTAAAAGGCAGGTACTTCAACTTTAAAAGGATTCCTTTTGGGTTTTTCATTTTAGGACTGGCACTTATAATTAACCAGCTTTAAGTCTGTAGGTGTTCAATTTGTAAATCCATAACTATACTAAATCCATAACTATATTACTATTGTATTTATTAGAGAACACCCACAAAGATTGATTGGATTTGCACATAATGTCTTAAATCCGCCTTTCTCTTGCATCACTAGACAGACTGAGAGCAATTAGACACTTAGAACTTGCATAATCTACTCAATTACTGTATTTTTTGGGCTATAAGGTGCACTGGATTATAAGGCGCAGTATCAAATAATATGTCAGTTGCTGTCATTGTCCACACATAAGGCGCATCGGATTATAAGGTGCAATAAGCAACACAAAATGCGTGTCGGATAAAACAAACTTTATTCAGGTAATTTACAACACAAAAATACAAGTTTAACAGTTGGGTCATTTCGGCATCAAAAATGCCCAGATCCCTCTCAACATTGCGCACGAGTTATAACCAGTGCGCACTAGTTACCCGTGTGCAGCCTTTGCCTTGAGGGTAATTCCCTGATTAATTAGAATATTCCCACAGTATCCTTGGTTTTGTTGATCTTGTTGCCTACACACATGTACACACAGGTTGTAGCTCACCATAGTAGCTCCGGAAATACTAGACACTATTTTATTATATTTTAATATTGGACTCGGATACAAAGAAATCCTTGATGCACTTGCATCCCAACATGTCTTTATTATAAGCCTGAGACACCTCAAGAGAGTCCTGAGAGAGAATGGGCTTTGCCGTCGTAGTTTTTCTGACCTAGGAACAATTATAGATTTCATCATCAGCCAACGTAATACCCCAGCTTGCCTCCACGGGTACCGCTGGATGCAGCGAAGTGCCTGGAACACATCCGCACGGGTTGTGCGCACGCATTAATATCTTGCGCACACGCCTTATAATTTGTTCCCACGCTTTGTTATTTTTATATGGTCCCTTCTACGGCTCCGTAGTAAACACAACCAAAGGTCATACATAAGGCGCACTGTTGATTTTTGCGAAAATCTAATGATTTTAGATGCGCCTTATAGTCCAAAAAATACGGTATGTTAAAACAGGATTTACAGAACGTTTGAGTCAACACTTGAAAACGACTCGGCTTAAATCTGCCGGGGTCTTGCAGCACCATGACTTGGATGTGTCAGCATTAACAGTGGAGGAAGTGGGGCTGGTTGTGGGATGTGCTGTTTCATGGGAGCGATGAGGGGGAGGGTGCGGGTGGTCTTGGAGGGAGCTGAGAGCTAGAATAAACACTTTATTTGATTCGTAGGTCAATACGTCCCCATACTATAACTGTACATCCCTGCCCCCATCCTCCACTCGCTACTAGAAAGGCATTACTTCCCCCACATCTTGTCTTGTAATAGAATACCAAGTGGATTTTTTTCCCTTGTTCCACTTTATCTGTCTCTCGCCTCCACCCTCGCGCCTCATTCACTCTATTACTCAACACAGCGACTAAGAGGAGAGAGGCTCAGTGGCTTTATGCACGGTACAAGACACAGCAAAAGGGAGAAAACTATTATTTGGACAAAACCATGTTGCTCCTGGTGACATGTGCCCAAGCATTTTTACAATTTAAAGGTCCTATGTCATGTAAAATTAACTCATTTTAGCCACTTTATAACGTTACCTCCTCAAAAACCTATGTGGAGTTGTGTTTTGTTTCATTCACATGTTTGACTAACCTTTTTATTACATCTCTATTTATATCTCCAAAGATCTGAAATGATCTATGATACGGACTCCTGTCTAGGTGTATGGAGTTTAAAAACACAATGGATCATAGTGTTTTCAGTTTGAGAGAAGAACTCAACAGAGCTTCAGGTACGTTTGTTATGAGGAAACAACGCTATAACTAAATTAACTAGAATGGTGTAATGTGGTTCCTTTACTATAGTTAAACTACAATTGGGAGTGGCTGTTAATGTCATTTTTAAAATAAACTGAATTCCTGTCCTTTTATAGCCTCCAGATTTCGCAGAAAGCAAGAATTTTGTGGTTAGAAAACAGATGTAGCCTTGACCGTAAATTCTAATTATCATGTAAATCAACATAGTAAATAAAACAGGTTTTGCTTTCTCACCAGGCTCTAAACCTTCGCTACATGGTGCCATTTTTGATTCTGCATTCAGTGGATAACCCAAATTCCTCCATAAAAATTGTACACACTGGAAGACTGCTAAACTAAATGACCACAAAATTATCAACAGACTAACCTTGAGTGGCCACGTCTTTACAAGTGTTTTTACGGTTTGTATTGTTAATCATTCAGTCATAAGATCAAAATGCTTGTTATTTGCCGTGTTCTCAGCTCTCTGCAATCGTGGTCTCGCATGCTTTTAGCCCATTTTTGTTTTGATTCGCTTTGCCAAAGGAAACTCTGGAATCCTCTCTAGTTTGATCTTACACAGCTGTGGGATTTGAACCCTCTCCTCCACACCTACCCCCTCCCTCAAACGCAAACACGCACACACACACGCGCGCGCACAGACACACACACAAACACAAAAACCACAACCGCTCTAATCTGGCCCGCTGGGGTTGTCATCCTGTGTGTTGGCTCTGGCATAAGTTGAATTTTAAGAGCTGTAAGCATGTGTGTAATATACTACGGCAGCATAATACATGTCAGATTTATCAATATTGCAAAATTGGAACCCACAATTTCTGTTGGCACGTGCATGTGGCTCCAATTTTGTGTGTCCTAATTTGTTTTCCCATTATGAACCTTTTAAAACCTCTCCTGTTCTATAAATTGTATAAAAGCGCACAGCGAGGATGCTCTTTTCCATAGAGAACAATAGAAACTGTATGAATTGATAAACAGCCATATTGATTGAACTCTTTTTTTTTTTTTTTTTTTTTTTTTTTTTTTTTTTTTTTTTTTTTTTTTTTTTTTTTTGCGTATTGATTTTCCTTTTCATTTTAGCTAAAGGTGTTTTTTCAAGTTGTTCCTCTGGGACGAGCAGAGGGGGGAGATAGAGGTATTGTTCAGGCTGTTTGAACCCCTCCTCTATGGACTGGGGAAGGTTTTTTTTTTACATACAAATCTCCCCTGATGCTGTGGTGTCCTACAGGCCTCAGAGCAGTGAGCTAAAGTGCATTGCCCAATGAAGGAGAGGGCGCCAGGTTTGGGGTTGAATATCTGGCTGTCCTCCCTCTGGCCTCACTTCAAACATCCACAAGCCTGAGGGGCCAAGCTACGAGCTGCCATGGAAATGCCAACCTGTGATTGTCAAGGAGCATGAATCCAAAACACAGGAAAATGAATTGGGTTTATAGAAGTAGGTTTTTGGTATTTTGCAGGAGATGTATTTATGAAGACTTGTAGGCAGTGTCTGGCTTTCCAGATCTCATGAAACACAGATTAAAGGACACATATTGTGCTGCTTTCTGCTCTGTTATAATGTTGTTTCCTCCTCAAAAACATGCAATTGTGTTTTGTTTCATACACACATGTTAAACACACACACAGAATCCTGGCTCGAGCGGCGCCCTGGCTTGAAATTCTCAGCGCAAAGAGCATTTTGAGCTCTGGAGATGTAGGCAGACTAATAATAAAGGGTTTCTCAAACATATGTGAATGAAACAAAACACAACTCCAGGTATATTTTTGAGGAAATAACAGCATTCTAACATGGCTTAAAGCTCACAAGAGTCATTTTTGCGTAATATAGGACGAGCAAACCAGGGGCTAAACCAGGACTAAATAAAGACACTGAAAACTTGCATTTAAATGATTTTAGGGCAGTCTAACTCTTGCTAAACCAAAAAGGAAATTTGAGGTTACTAACAATAATCTGTCAAACCACTCACGGGATGTAACCATGGAGATGAGAGTAAACCTAATTTGTTGCACGAGCAGCAGACATGTTGCCATATGGGGGTTTTCACTTTCCACCTATAGATTTCTATAATAACAAGCATGTTTCAGTGAGTCATAGAAACAGAAGGAAACACATTTTTGATAAAACCCTTTTGAAGGAAAATGTATAATCTTTTTTGTTTATACTTTTATGGTAAGAAAATTGTGTATTAATAAATGCGAGAGCAAAAAAAGCGTTCACAGGCTTTGACCTTTTTCCCAATAGTAAGTGAAGTATTGCAAAATTGATTTATTGTGAAGTGACATTTCTGAGACTGGAATTTCTTATTACTCATGCTACCACAGCATTTAGTCATTTACACGGTTTGGACAGTTTCACATAATTCTGCTCAATTCTGCTAATTTGAGGAAGTAGTGTTTTATTTCTGTTTTGTGTTTAAAATGTGTAACTACTGTATGTATTTTTATATTTTGGGCATTACTATACTCCAGCTGTCTGCTAGCATTATGTTACCTAAATAGACTTGGACTTAAACAAGCTTAAATGTCCCATTCATGAAAAACACCCACTGTTTTGTGGTTTTGGGTGCACAAAAAGTTTCCAGTTTGACACATGCACACAATGAACTGTCTACAGCACTGTCTGTTTTGTAGTTAAAGGGAAAAAAACCCTCAAAACTGTCATTCACCTTCTTTTGTGCTCTGTGGAATCCACATGGAGCCATTACTGCCTGTGCGACTAGACACCAGTGTGGGGGTGACGGAGGAAGTTCTTATTTAACTATACATAGGTGTGTATAGAAAACATTTAAGGAAATTGTGTTTTAATAGTAAAATAGTAATAATAGTAAAATAATAGTTAATTTTAATAGTTTAAAAATAAAATAAATACATACATGAATAAATAAATACAATCAGAAATCACTATTTGGCAAGAAAGGCTGATATTCTGTGTACTATACATTTTCATTGTACTGTCCTATTCCCAGTGTGTTTGCTTAGGGTGCAGGGGTGTAGGGCACCCTTGAGGTCAATTAGTCTTTCTCTAGTCTCCTGCCCTTCATGGTATTGTTCACACCTCCATTCATCACCTTTTATTTTTACCCACCATCTCTCAATGCCATGTGTTGTTTTACTTGGTTCAGGTTCCACCTAGCCAATGGAAATGGAGGTCCAAAGCAGTCTAATTTCTAAAGGTACAATTAATGGGAACAATACCAGAATTAAGTCCCAGGTCACAACTGTACTCAACAAGAATTATGCATTGTACCATCACAGCTGCCCTGTAGTTTGAGAAGCACTGCCCAACCTGTACATACTTCACCTTTGTACCCAGAGCTGAAAACTGCTTTCTTATTGTCTGGGCTCAGTGTGTCCTATGTCAGTGCTGATGCCAGAGAATGGACTAGGTGTGTGCTACAAGTCTCGGAGCTGGAGAACTCCCGTGCCTATAAGCCCCGGCTTTGTTTCACAACCACGTCTGGCTGCTGCAGTTTAATCTGCACCACGCACATAGACTCAGCATAAACCAAGGCTTTGCCAGGGCTTAAGAGGTTGGGCACAGCAGACTGTAAAGAAATGAAGGTTACTAGTTACTCACAAAGTCCAGGTGTGATGTAATGTGCTTTGTTAATATTATGTTGGGTAATAAAGGATAATGAAGTGTGAGAATCTGTACAGTAGCCTACAGTTAGAAATGAATGCTTCGTTTGGTGCTAATTTCTCAAACATACCACACTTTATATGTGAGTTATGCAACAAACTGCCCATATTGCTTCAAACTGAGACTTGTTTCTGTATGTAATCAATCTCCAAAGATGACCATTTTGAGTGTATCTTAACATTTCTTTAAGCTTGTAAACAAACGTGATTCTATCTATAGTCGCAGTTTCAAACTCCATCACTGCACATCTCCAAATCTGATTCAAAATGTCATCTCTAACACTTTTTGTGACCTTTTTAAATAGACTTCTGTGAAACCGTCTGGTATCAGTCCCAGCCCGGCCTCAGTCTTTTCCTGTCAACTGTCAGTGGAGGCAGCAGCTCTGGCTTCCCCTTAACCACCACACACTGGTAATCTTATCTCTCTGACAATCAGCATTAGCTCAGCCCGCTGCTCATTAACCCTTTACCGGACTCAGTTTTTTCTTTTGTCCCTGGTGGCGTCGAGGCACAGGCTCATATCCACGGGAAGCTCTGCCGTTTTGTGGTTTGAACTCTGATCTGTTGAAAGGGGCCAAGCGGAAATTGATTGATGGGTCATATTCTTGCTCATGACTTGCCTGTCACTGCAGACGACCATGGCTCTTATCTGCGCCTCGCCTTCTGTCAAGTCATAAAGAGGATGTTAAAATTTCAGAACACCCTCGCTAGTCGTTTGTAGCATTTGCGGCTCCTCACGACTGCCATAAAATGTGTCTCCTGCCCCCCCCTCCCCTCCTGCTGTCTGCCTCACTCCCACTCCCCTTTAATTTCACTCAGTTGCAATATCCTACCTCCAGCCTTGATTGTTGTTTTCGGAGAGCCTGTGCGCTGTTGTTGTAACATAATCATTTAGTCTCCCTCCCGTGGTTCTGGCAAGCTGCATGCTGAAATCTATCCACTGCTCATTTTTATGGGGAGCAAAATTGCTGTAGCTACTGCCCGCTCACTGCTTCGCTTTTTTACACTGAATTTATGAGTAAGTACATGTCCAGGAATACATGACAGATTACACTTGTTCTGTATGTGTTTTAATATGCCAGAGAATTCAATTAGCATAGTTGAGACGGAAAGATTATGATGTGAAATTACTCAATACAAAAATTGTGCATATTATTACAGCAACACCAACTGTATTTTGCAACCAAAAGCTTAGTATTTTGACACATATATTTGTTTTTGATACTTCCTAATGGATCTTTGCAGTTAATACATTTATAATCAGGATTCAGTCTTTTCAAATTGTCAGTCATAAGCTTTGTGATTAAAGATGCAAGAAACTTTTCCATGTTTTGCTTTTGAGTGCTCACATTTAATTAATTTGCTTTTGTTGAGTAAAAATCCGAAAAAAAACAAAGAAAAAATGGATTCTTACTGTGGGCGGAATAACCTCTCCATAGATGTGACCTGTAATTTTAAGTGGTGCCCCCTCTATAGAAATAAATGCACTTAGTGTCATACTGTAGTATATTTCAAGCAAAGAAATAACATCTCCAGGTTGAAGAACAGGTTACAGACTCTTCACCGGAAAAATTACGCAATGCACCTTTTTAAATAAACATAAACCAATCAAGCATAATATGACCATCAATTATCTTTGGAACTTTCAGTCCTTTGATAATAACCCAGGACTTTTCAATCTATAACTGAACAACAAAAAGCAGGATTATGGTTGGCATTGTGTCGCTATTATAGAAGAGAACAGGGTTGAAGAGGTCACAAAGAGTATTTTCTTGCCTGGCTGGACTCACTGACCCTGAAAGACTGAAGGGATTCTCTCGCTGCTAAGCTCATAACATTATCTTACTAGCGGTCAAGGCACTAACATTGCTTCTCGCTGCACCTACCTTGACCCGTTTTCATCCTTTTTCTTTATAACACAAGCTCACTATTGACGTACGATACTGTAAATCCCATTGATCACACTGTTCACACGTGCCGCGCCAACATATGCGGGCCTACACTTATTGATTCAGTGCACCTCGAGTGGAGCAGGTCTCGTTACATGACAGAGTTCACCTATTTATTGTTCTAGACACTTGCTGTTGACACTGTCTCTGTTAGCCGCTACATTCTCAGGTCATTCCTGTGGTTGCGAAGGGGAGAGAATCCAGAGCCTGTGTTCCACTGAGCAGCTGTGAAGAATGTGAGGCCGCTCTTAACAACATATACTGTGCATTGCTTTCATTTTATAGTGTACTTTGGAATGGCTTGAACTTTTTCTACCAGCTATTGTTTGATAGTAGACAGAGAGAAACATACATTAGAGTTAGATGCTTTAGTTTGAAAGCACAACTTATAGTCTCTATACATGGAAAGACGTGCATTTAACAAAAAGAAGAGGCAAAAAAAACTTATTTTAATCCTACCCCTAATTTAAGATATTTAATCTACGTGATATTCTTTTGTTTGTAATCGCTTGTAATGTAAAGTTATGCCAGCCTTAAACATATAGTTAAACCTTCATACAGTTAAGTACATTATTGTGTTTCTTTACAAAAAATTGAGAAATAACATGAGAAAACAAAACACAATACATTCACATTACAAATGCACACAGGTTTGTAATGTCTTGTCTATTACAGAATGGTTTTATAATTGACAATAACACAGGCACAACATCCAAACTTTATTTAGGGATCATCAAGATCCTGCTGATGGCGTTGTTGAGGATTTGACTGAAATCTTTGTTGATGATCCAGTGTGTAACTTAATAAACTGAAAACATCACAGCTACCAAATAATCTGATTCCTCAACTTTTTTACTCACCTGGAAGCAATAAGGACTGAGAGAATATAGTCTCAAGATAGCCGAGTTGGTCAATTTTTTTATTTGTTCCGAACAATATCAAGCATGGCTGTAATATTGACACATATCAGTGACAGGCCGGCCAGTGTGTTCCTTTTTCTCTCTTTATTCTCCCTTGGTGTTCCTATCTCTCCCTTCACTAAGGTGTTATCAATGGCGCCATTGTCAGGGTTGAAGGAGCAGGGGGGCTTGTGGGACCCCCGGACAATGAGAACACGCTGCTGCCTCGGTAGACTTCCTGTGTCTTGCATGAGAGATGGTTTCGAGGTCCAAGATAAGACCTTTTGGAAAGCACCTCTCGTCCCTCTTGCATATTCACCTGTTTGGATACCAGGTGTTTTGGCCCAAAATATTAAACCTATTCAGCTGAGAATTCACGGCATTGGCCAGAGCCTATTCACTTCAGCCCACCACAGCTGCAGTGAAATGCTACACCTCATACAAATGGCCCAGACTGCTAATTGGAAATCACCTGAAATCCTTAGCTTTTGTGTTTTTCTGAAGGACAGTTAATTACAATTACCTTTTTAAAAATCTACTTTGGGTTATCTGTGCATTTGAGACCAACAAAAGCAGCATATTTGTCTTTTTTACTCTCAAGAGTTTTGAAGGCCTCCTGTTTCTCAAAGTGTAAAAGAATTACTCTACCACGTCAAGCTCATTCAACACTATTTTTAATAGTTTCACCTTGGATTTTGAATTGCGTTTGAGCTCTGTTGTCACATTCTCTTCATTTACATGTACAGAACTCCTAGCACGCAAAACAACCTCATTTAATTCATCATTACCCGAAACTGGTCAGACCGCTCTTGTCTCCATCTATATGCAGGTCAAAGAGTCAAATTAACCTAGTAGCTATAGCTGCTATTTAAAAACATGTTATGAACTGTCTTGCTCAGAATTTGCCCTTCTCACCACAGCACAGATTCAAACACATTTTAGCTCCAGCAGATAGCAGACCAAAACCGTGATACACAAACTAGTCCATGGTAGAAGGACTGTACTGGCATCGCTGCTTATCTAAAATGAATATATGTCCAAACACAAGGCTAATATTTTCCTTACTGTTTCTTATGGTTTCTTAGTCTGTGCAGTTGAATGCTTCTCCCGGTCTGCTCTTGATCAGACTGCCCTTTTAGATGCGGCAGAGATCCAAGTACACACTTACCCAACTGAGCTTATGTGGGAGAGATTTGAGAGGTTTGAATCAAGGCACCTCAATAGTTCTTGGGGTCATCTGAATTTTGACAATCCTGATTAATTCTGAGTTTTTTCTGTGTATGTTAAAGCTGCACTGTGTAACTTTTCTGGTTAAGGGTCCAGCGCCTGCTTGTCTCCTTGGAAATGATATTACTTTGTCTGCAATGTTCAGGTATGGCAATAAACATACTGATCTCACGTTTTCTCAGTAACATGGGTTTTGATTGACTTTTATTGGCTTGCCTCTCCACAAATCTGGCATGTAACCTGGGCCTGTGGTGTCATCCGCTGTCTCCATAGAGATTAATAATCATAATGCCATACTGTGGAACACTCTAGGCAATATCCTCATGGAGAGAAGCAGGTGACGGACCCTTTACCAGAAAAGTTACACAGTGCACCTTTAAAATAGTGACTGAAAAGAGATTGTGAATAAGACACTTTGAGCAAACTTCAGGGTTCTACTCCGATGAACGAAGCTGTCACAAGACCCTCACATGACACCACTCATTCTTTCACTGTCACGCACATGAACGGACAAAATGGCTGCTCACGAGCTGTCAGCGCCTCTAGCTTTTACATAAGGGGGCCTCTTTTGGTCTGAAAAGGGGGGGGGCGCTTTGAGGTTAAGGGCTTCCTCCTGATCCAAATCACCTGAGGTTTTCCTGGTGTAAGCAACGCGTAGAAGTTCAAGTTTGTGCCGATGTGACGATGCAGAAGTAGGTCAGCGAGGACCCAAAGCGCGTACAGTGGCTCATATGCTCTGACAGTGGGGAGGGGACTCGTGGGTTTCAGAGAATGACCTCGCTTGTATGTATTTTTTTTCTCTCTAATATTCAGGTGATATTTTAAATGTGCACTGCGCAACTTTTCAGGTTAGGCGTCTGCTACCATGAAGATGCTGTTGCTTTGCCTATTATCTTCTTTGGTATTATAATTGTAATTATTTTAAAGATGGATTTATTCAATTATGAGTGTTTCTGTTGTTCAAAAATACCTTTAAAACCTGCATTCTTATTCACCTCTTCGCAGATCTCACATGTAAATTGGCCTGGTGGTGTCGCTTGCTTCTATGGAGATTGAAAAGTTTAATTCCGTATTTTGGAATATTTTAGGTAAAGCAATAGCATCTCCATTGAGCCAACGAACTGGCACGCCTTCTACCAGAAAATGTATATAGCGCACCTTTAAGGAAGGATCAGGAAAGTACTAAAATGTGCCTGTCAGTGTCTTGGTTGATGTTCATGTCTAGCAAGAAACATAAATGAACCATAAAATAAACCACAAAATGGCAGAAATTTCACTTTATGCCCTTTTTTATGTAGAATTACATTAGACTTTTACTGTCTATTATTGAAAATAGAGTTGATATTCTAATTTTGCATATCTCCAAAACTGGAAATTCAATTTTTCAATATATCCCTCACTTCTACATGCAGACTGATAACTAAACCCAAACTGTCCACAGTGAAGAGGTCAAGACAATGATGCACTGCCAACAAGTAGAGGCTATTAGAAGCCGTTTTCAAACTCTAGACTCTGATAATGAGCAAAAAGAATATGGTAACATAAAAACTCTGATATTATTTGTCATCTTAATGTATACAAGTTAGACAGCAGTTTTAGCTAACAGAGGATGCTTTGTTTGCAATAAGTAGATGTATTACGGTGAAACAAAGCTATGAACTATAAATCGCATTCATTAAAAATACTATTGAATTTACACAAAGATTCTCAAGCTACAATCCGTCCTGCAGATTTGCCTACCACCGTCATTTGACTGCACTGCCCTGCACATGTTATAACACATGTAAATAACCTACTGAGAATAGGGACTCCCAGAACAGAAAGTGAACTATGGTGGATTTTCTCCCAGCCACATGCTCTCATTGCTCAGCATGCGGCTGTTGTTAGGGGATGACTAAACAGCTCCACCCCTTTACCCCCCAGGAGCCAATCCACTGTCATATTCCTCCCATTCTGTCCTATGATTGGTGCATTGCCAGAGCCTGTTGAATAAAATGGGATTGATGGGTAATCTGGGATCGGAGCAGTGGGATGTGGGATAGTGGTTTAGGATGAGGGTGCTGAGGACAGAGTGGATGAGGAATACTTTCCAAAATAAATCTAGATTAACTGCTTTAGAGCTTATTCACTGCAGCCAGCAATACAGTAAGCTCTGCAACTGTTTTGTCAATACAATAGTGAATTAAAAGTATTTAAGAGACATTAAAGGGCCCATATTAAGCTGTTTATCTGATCTACTGTATGTCGTTTCCTTACCACAAACATACTTGAAGTTGTGTTTTGTTTCATTCACACATGTTTAACACACACACATTCTGCATATTTAGGTTGAGTTCTTCTCTCAAAGAGGAAGTGCTCCATTGTGTTTTTAAACTCCAAGCACCACCACTAGAATGATTTGGATAGTTTTAGCCCCAGAATCGCTGATCTCTAGGTAGAAGGTAGCTGTTAACTTAATTACTGCTTCATGACATCACAAGGTGGAACCGAGCTTATGCGATATAGGGACTAATAACAAAAAAGGTAGCTGTTAACTTGAAAACTACCGCTTCATGATATCACAATAGGAACAGAGCATTTTGAGCTTTGACTATTAATACTTGGTTACTCAAACATGTGTGAATGAAACAAAACACAACTCCAGATATGTTTTTTTGATGAAGTAACTACATTTTAACATGCCTTAAAGTTCTCAAGAGTGAATTTTGCATAAGATAGGACCTTTTAAAGTTTGCTGGCCACATTTATTATAGGTTCTGGTGGCATCTGTGAACCCTACGATAAGAATCTCATTTAAAGATATTTCGTAGTGCATGAAATCTTTTTTGTAAAATTGGGCTCAAAGCGAAGAGGGCACAGAGGAGAGCGAAGGCCGCTGTAGGGGAAGAAGCCCGGGATGCTCTGTCTCCCCCTGGGTATTGTCATGGCTCTGAATGGCTAATGGGAAGTGAAACCAGAGCTGCAGATTGCTCCATAATGGCTGCTATCCTTGGCTGTGTATTCAGGATCTGTCAACAAAAAGCCTTAGAATTTCTGAAATGTCTTTTAAAAGGGTTGGTGTGAAAGATAGGGCTCGGGTTTTGACTTGTATGATGTTGATATTATGTTTTATTTCTATTCTGTTTTAGATTTTTAAGATCTGAAAAAAACATATTTGAAAATTGGCTGTGAATCAGAATTTTTGCAGAAACAACATGCCAGTCAGCGGATTCATTGCCGTGGTAAGATACACCAGCTTCGGGTCCTGGTCTTGGCACTTAACCATTGCGATATGTTTTGAGTTTTCCGCTGTAGATGTATTCCCACTCCATGCATTTTTTCCACTTTAAATGCCTAAAGCTCCAAATGAATATAGATGAGTGGTGGAATCAGCACATGGTGAGATCAATGACCTGCTTGCTACAATAAAACTGCTTCTCACTACCAGCCTCGTCAATACATCATTGATTCGGAAACTCGGGCTATTTGCTGAAAATCTTTCCTTTTCTTTAGGTCAGGAGTCTTGGTTCCGGTTCAATATCGAGATAGTAACATTTTAGTGACCTTTCCATATGTCTTGGCCATTAATCTGACATGATCTGTAAAGTGCGTTGATGGTTTTGTTTATTGTACTTTTGTTTTTATTGTCAATTTTGATTTTGTTAAAAAATCACCTAATCAATTCCTATGTAAGCCTATTACGTCACTTCAGTGAAAATAAGGACTGACAATATTTAAAAAATACCCCAGATTTGCCATTGCTGTCATCTTTCTGGAACAGTTTCTCAAAAATGCACACAAAAGTCCCCAGTTTTTTGAATAAGAAGCTGCGTTATCTTGTTTTACCGAGCCGTCTTGTCATTTTTGTCCTTCCTGATATGACTTGGTTGCCACAAACCACTAACTTTCACACAACAAAGAAGAGAAAGTGTGCTGCCTGATCAAGTGCAATCTTTAAGGGGAGAGATTTCTGGCCAAAATCTTTAGAAATTAAAAGAGGGAGTTAACGGTCCGGCAACTCTGAATAAACCCAGAGGATAAACAGGCCCCAAGTTAATTATTGGGAGCAGCAGGAGAGATGACTGGCACGCCAACATGAACAGGGTTTCCCCAGGGATGGTGCAGGGGCCTGCTGCTGACTGGGCCCCCTGGGGTTTGGGCACACAAAGTACTTGGATTGCAGTCTAAATGTGTGAAAGTGAATGTATTTGATCCGTTGTTTTGTTTGTTTATGCTCAATATGAATTTCAGATAACTTCCCATCAACCTGCGCCTCCTCCACAGCCACACTGACAGGAAAAGTGTCAATATTTCAAGCAGGTTTCACTATGACAAATGTAAAAAGTCCCTCATCTGTTTGTACACAGAAAAAGTGATAGTCTAGTGTCATTTTCCCATGAAATTGTCACATCCAAACCTTATGAATGAGTTCCAGCTTGAGAAGTTAGCTTTTTATTTACTGTTAATGATGCTATCTTTAACGGTAAATACAATAGTGTGATTCTTTGATCCCGTTTAGTTGTAAATTCTGTGTCTGTATGGTGAACTCTCATAAACATGTTAGAAATTGTAAATATTTTATCTGTATTTTTTAATCTATTCATTATGTACAGTCAATGGCAGTTTGAGTGAGGCTAGAACTGTCATTTTATTTTCATATTTGATCATTTGTTGGGTACTTCCTGGAATAATTTCTGTTTTTGTTTTAACGTTTGTTTAATCTTTTCCTTCTCACTTTTACTAGCAAAGCAAATCATCAGCTTATTTTATGTTTCATTTATATTCTTCCTTGTTAAACCCTTTTTATACTGGGCAGTGAATGTTATTGAAAATGTAGCACTGCTTGAAACTTTTGTAGGCCAAAACTTATCCTCTGTGTGTCATGAATGGTGTGGGTGCCTGGCCCATTCACAAAGCCTCCAGTGTGCTTGTCCCTCTCCAGCTCAGTCCAGACTCTAGTCAACACTCCTGGATCATTCTGACAGGACCCCAGCCTCTAGTTCCCTCTGAAGCTCTAGTGGGAAAGCCAAACTGCAGAATGTGATGTGATGATGAACAGGCAGGGAAGTCTATAAAATTACCAAAACTTACTCCGATGTATGTAGTGGTTCAGTGTTTTTATGAGCTCATAATGGAACATCATTTTTATATTTTTCTCATTCAATTTGGGAAGTAGAAATAGCCTCACATGTACTTTACTGAGGGTCGATCTCGCCGTCTTTGCCTTCACATGCAAAATCTTTACCTAAACTGCGATGTTGTTATGTTGTTGTGTCATCTCTGGGGGGGCAGGGGGAGCAGGTGTGGAGAGAACAGATGCAGGGGGCTTTTAAAGGAGGAGGTAGGAGGAGGAGGAGGAGAGCCCTGGGACCATCAATGACCCAGTCCCTAATAACAGATGTGTAGAGCTCTTTGGCCCACCAGATACCGCCAATGAAACCACTTGTATATGTTTTATCCCTATATTGCTCTGGCTTCATATCCCTTTATAGGACGCCACATGGTAGGGCAAGATCTTACTTTTTAACAACTAAGTCTAGAAATAGGACTGCCAATACATTTTCAGCGGTCATAATGTTATATTTGATTTTACACTTTTCACTTTTAGCCGGTTTGCACAGTCTGAAGTCTTCTTTGTGTCCCTATATGTTCACACATGTGGCATTTGCACTTGTGAAAGCAGTCTCTGAACATTTACTTTGGAACACTTATAACTTTATGTAAACACACACACACCTTTCTCCATATCTTTGCAAAAGCATTTCTTGACAACTGAATTTTCCAGCCCTTCTATGTGCTTTGGGCATGCCTGTTCTTATCATAGAGCTCAGTGATTGATTGCTTAGTGACCCATTGTCTGAAGGAGTAGAATTAGTGTAATGGAAATCATTTTTGACTTGGTCTGTTCTGGTGAGATAAAGCATTAG